>WBMZ01012506.1:0-88379 GCA_013400975.1 Atrichornis clamosus
CAAGCACCCCTACAATAAAATTATAAATATCACTAAATATATGATTTCAATATCATATAAGTACTGTTCAGCATCAGCTGAGATCAAAATACAGTATTTCACTTCATTCATACCAGAAAAATGATACACTGCCTTGGATACATGACTGCCCTTTAACTGAAATAAGTCCTTTGCACATTATGTCTCACCAATTGGTAAAGGCACCAACATGTGATTTCAGATCATTTTATTTACTATTGTCCTTCTACCTAAAGGAAAGGTTTTGACTAAAGGGCTGGGTGATGGGACAGGGGGGTCACATCGTTCTTTCTCAACTGCAGCACAGGATTTATGGCACACATTAAATAAAGTACTACTACACCTGAAATATTCACCTTAAAACATACTTTAGACAACACTTGCTATGCCTTTGGGGTTTTTTCCTATTTTTTTTTTAGGCTTCTCAACACTGCAGGACACAGGAAAAAAAGGAACATAGTAAGAAAAGTAACGTTTGAAAGAGTAAAAAATAAATCCAAACCAAAACACCCAACTTCTAAGCATTTCCACAGGTATTACTAGGCGTGCCCAGCAAAGGTTCAGGGTAAAAGCGGCATTTAAAATTGAGTGTGAGGGACAGAAACTGCAAAACCCAAGTTTTTTTTCTGACTTACATTGCTCCCGGCAGGCTGTTGCCATTCCCTCTGCGGGGCTCTCACTGGCCAGGGGGATCACATGACACCGGGAACCAAAATAGAAAAGTCTCGGGAGCAAGGAAGCTGAACCAGAAGCACATTTACAAGAAAAGACGTATCATGGGCAGGATAACACACTCTTAGGGGCAAAAGGTGATAAATTTAGACGGGAACGTAGGCTGTGCTGAAAACCGGGTGCTGCCTTGATCTTTGCAATCCGGCATGAGCTCCCTTTCGATACATGGGAAATGCTCTCTGCCATAAATCTCAGCCTGTGTCTGTACGTAACTAAACCTCTTAACTGCTCTAGTAAATTACCAGACCTTGAAAGAAAATACGATCTATCAAATTTAAAAATAAATCTATTGAAGTTAAAAAAAAAAACCTTCCCACCATTGAAGCCATTTTCATCTTCAGGCTAAGGTTTCTAATTGTTTGCAGAGAGGAAGCAATTTTTCTAAAAGCATATGCTCTTAAGATAATTGGATGAGCTGTAAACACATTTCAAAGATTGCTTTCAATTCTTTCATGAGTAAAAAATATGGTTGCAGACCTATACACTTGTAAAACATGCACCATAAATCTGTACATCTAATAATCTAATAATCTGAACATAAAGTTATAAACAAAGAAAAGGTGCAAAGAATCTGAGTTAAAAGCTGAACAGTTGAGTTAGGGACCAAATCTAAATTCCATCCAACAATAAAATACACTCTGAGTTTTAAGGGTGCTGTTTAGTTATGCCTGTTAGAAGATTAGCACTTCCAGTTTTGTAAACCTGGTAGAAAATAAGTTCCAGCAAAATACTGTTCTTAGGATTACAGGAAATACAAGTTAGTTTCTGTAACAGCTAACTTTTTCACCATTTCCTAGTCAATTGAAATTAGATCGTTACAATCTATAAAATGTCAAGCATTTCCTTGTTTCCAGTGAATGTCAGGGCAGTTATTGCAGAAAGAGGGTTTACTGAAAAATGCAAACAGCAGTAGAGAAACTGTGATCAAGGAAAAGAGAAATATGCAGCATATCTTAATAGGACAAGGACAAGGAAACAATTTCTTGTTCTAATCTTAAAATGCAATCACCCTCACTTTGCAGTCATAAGGCAAAAATATTGAAAATCCCACCCTTTCCATGCAACTGGCTCACAAGGCCTTCTTAATAACCACAGGAGTAGAGAATGCAATGCAAAATCCCACATAGCAGACTTCAACTCTGCAAGAAAAAAAATGAAAATAATATGAAGATGAGTTAAAAAAACAAATTGTTCTCCTTTCATTGAAAAAAAATGCAGCAAGATAATTTTCCTTAATAGTAAAAATCTGAGATTAAATTTCTCGGAAAGAAATGTTCACATGTATCAAAATATATACACCATTGGAGAATATCTTAAATCAAGACTGATCACTTGATATTAAAAAACCAAGATGTTTTATTCTGCAGGATATCTCAGTACTTAAACTGATTTTTTCACAAAGTGAGGTACAAATCCACATAAACATGGTGGCTTAAAAGGCTCTTTGTATCTTCCCTGTTCTTATTAACAGGCGTGAAAGGAAACAAACATTGACTCCAAGTAGTAGTAGTATAGAAGAATACACCAGAGCTGTTGTAATTGGTTATTTAAATACAAAGGAAATTGTTTTAAAATTACAAATTCTGAACTATTTGGTGGGGTTTCTTCTGAAAAAAAAAAATTCATTCTGAAATGCACAGTACATGTTACCATGTACATGCTTCCAAGTATTCTACCGGGTACATGACTTCTATCACTGTGGTTTTAGGAGAAGCTCTGCATCACTTAAATTGAGCCCTTTTGCAGGTAATGTGGGAGAACTGAAGTGGGTGGAAGCTTGCCATTGATCATGGTGAGAGACGAACCGGGGCACTGAAATAAGTACGCACAACAGTAGATTCTGTCATAGCTCATAAAATTACTACAGAAAATTGGCTTCAGCTGCCTCTTGTTCCTCGATTTCAGAAACCTGTATGAAATACCATCTCTTGGATCAATTTTAAATGTAACAATGGCATGCTTTACCATATTTCAGAGAAGACCTAGCTAAGTACTAACATCTTTCTCAGGGTGTTTTCAGTGTACATCCCAAATACACTGCAAATCATCTCAGGAACCTTTCTGTGGCCAAACACATAGTTTATTTCATTTACTTTGTGTTATATTTTCCCCGCTTTTATTTATCAATTTGTAAGTATGAAAGCTGCAAAACACATAGAGTGGGGGCTATGCTACAATATTCCACCACAGATAAATCAAAGAGTTGGAAATGTAATCATATGCAAAAAAACCTAAAGGCAAAGACAGTGAAATAAATGGCTAAAGGAATGCCACATTAGGGAAAGAAATGCACCCTTGTGGGATAAAAGCTTGGCAAGGAGGATGAACATCATCTACTAGACAGAGTACAAAGCCTTGGGTGAAAACAGAAAGAGTGTCAATGTATCCTGGAACTTAATACAGAGTGAGAAATACTTGAAACAGAGTAGAATATCTGTTTATGCAGCTGGAACCAGGGCATCTATTATTCTACATGCTTGCTTCCTCCAGTTTTCTTAACACTGGTATACCTAGAATCATGGAATCATTTACACTGGAAAATACCTTTACAATCATCAAGTCCATCTGTTAACCCAGCACTGCCAAGTCCACCACTAAACCATGTCCCGAGTGCTACAACTACACATCTTTTAAATACCCCAGGAATGGGGACTCAACCACTTCCCTGGGCAGCTGGTTCCAATGCTTGGCAACTCTTTTGGTGAAGGTATTTATCGAAATATCCAACCTGAACCTCCCTGGCACAACAGGAGGCCATTGCCTCTCATCCTGTCATTTGTTACTTGGGAGAGCAGACTGACTGCCACCTGGCTATAGGTTCCTTTCAGAGATTGTAGGGAGCAATAAGGTCACCCTTCAGCCTCTTTTTCTCCAGACTAAACACCCCCAACTCCCTCAGTCACAAGACTTGTGCTCCAGACCCTTCACCATCTCCATTGTCCTTCTCTGGACACACTGCAGTGTCTCAATATTTTTCATGTAGTGAGGGGCACAAAACTCGTCACAGGATTTGTTGAGGTGCAACCTCACCAGTGCCTGGTACAGGGGAACAACCACTGCCCTGGTCCTGCTGGCCACACTATTTCTGTCTCAGGCCAGGATGCCACTGGCCTTCTTGGCCACCTGGGCACACGCTGGCTCATGTTCAGCTGCTGTCTAGCAGCACCCCCAGGTCCTTTTCTGCCAGGCAACTTCCCAGACACTCTGCCCCCAGCCTGTAGCACTGCAGGGGGGTGTTGTGACCCGAGTGCAGGACCCAGCACTTAGTCGTGAATTGCTTAAATAGACATTCATCAAACAGGCAATTTGGTAAATACTGCATTTCAATACTCCGCTTAGTTTTCCAAATGCTGTCCAATATATATCTATTAGTTTAGAAAGTTTCTACTTCAAGTGTATTTGAGACAAACACTAATATGCTGACCTGCCCTGATGGTACATTATGATTTTCTGAAAAAGTTAATTCAGAGATAGTTAACACTATTAAAAGTAGTGTGCAGAACAGTTTTATTAATTTAAATTGCTAGAAACATGTATCTCTATTTTACCTTCTTGGTAGTAGCTTAATTCTTGAGCCAGAAGAAACCAAATCAATTTTTTCCAGCTGTGGGCTCACTTATATCTCAGAGTATGCCTAGATTGAACCAATTTTCTGAAATAGTATCTTCATAAATTAATAGAATACTTAACAAGCAAAACAGCAGGGCCTGCAAGTTATTCCCCATCCTTGGATAAGCACAGTATTTGGACTCCTTTTTATTCACAATACTAATACATACTCGAAATAGTTTTCTTCACCACCCCCAAAATTTAATTCTGACTGCTATCACTGAGTTTCCATATGTTCTGAAGTGACAGTTTGCCATAAAGTTAGTGGGAAATTTTAGTATAAATATACAGAAATAGACTAATAATATGTTCATCCTTCCCTGTGCACTCAGTTTAGAGCAAAAATCTACCATACATTTTGGACTTAACATGCAAACAGAAATAAATAATATCACTCTCTTAATCCCTCTTGTGTATAACGGTAATCCACAAACATTTGAACAAACTGTAGTGATCCTGGTGCTACAATTGACCCTTAAGAGCCTAAAGATAATCTTCTTTACCAGATGGTCCCTCTAATATATTGAAATTCCTCACACATCTTTGCAAATTTACTAGTGTGTGGTGACACTTGATCTAAACACTAATGTACACATGTTGCACACAGAACATTCTCCTGGAAAACTCCATCCTCATGTAAGATATCAAAACTCCTTTAGTGACCTTCTGTGATTGAAGACACCAAGTAGTGATATAAAACAAAAAGATCATATCCCCTACAACCTGGAAAAAAGTTATCCAATATGTTCTAATGGAATAAAATAACCCTCCTACCCTAGGGATGACTGCTTTTACTGAAGACTTTTTTCTCCCTAGCAGATTAAAACATGCCTAATAGAAATGCAAACATCTGTAGACTAATTTCATGTTTTAAGGAGGGAAAGGAATTAAGAGATATTTCTTAATCTGTTTACATACATAATATTACTTCATACATAAAAGACAGTAGCTCTGCTACCACCTTTCAGTTAGTATTGTCAGTAGATAAGCCAGTTTTATGCAGTTCTTATTTCTGCTGAGAGAGAAAAAAATGGGGAAATGTTAGGTTACATAGTATTATCCACTGTTTCCTGTGTCAGCAATCAGTATGTCACAACTACAATCTATTATACCAAATTGTTGCAAAGACAGAGATCTACAATTTTTTAAAACTTTTTTCAAGAATGCTAGCAATTTCTTTGTCAATTTAAACCAAGTAAAAATACGTATATGCAATGTTTTAAATGTAACTGAGACTTTAACTTTGAGTTATTTTGTTACAATGCAATTTGACCAAATATTTTGCTGTATTAACTCAGACAAATTCAGTCTATTTAATAAGGATGGTCCTTATGTCTTTTCTGTCACCTAAAATTATTAATCAGTTTAGAGCCCATACTACTGGAATTTAGCCTTTAATGCAGAACTGAAAGTGTACATTCAGAAAAATATTATCAAAAGAGTATGCACCAAAAAAGTACATATCTAAGTATCTGGTCAGGGTCAAGAGCATTGGAACTTTTATTGAAAACTTGGAACAGATGTATTCAAATAAAACATCCTTGTGATAATCTTATGTTCTTGCTTGATCATCAGCAATCAGATGTATTACTTGGGCCTCATATTTCCCATATGTCATTCAATAGCATTGTCATTGCCCTCATTATCACCATCTGTTCAAGAAAGGTTAGGATTTATATGAACATCTTAAGTCTTAGAAGCATAATATTAGAAATTGTTTAAATCAGAAGGTTAAACAAATTAATTTCCTTGTTACGGCTGTTGAGCATTAAGAGAGACAAAGTACATTCAGGCCAGTAGGCAGCTTCCCTCCTCCTCTCAACATCCTTTATAACAGCCTCAAGAGTAACCAGAAGCCCTTTACACACAGTTTCTGTCCCCCGACACTAAGATCCTTAGTGCCTAATAGAAAATCAGAAATATGTATTGGTTTGCCAGAGGTATCTGAAGAAGGTGAATCAGCATGATTTACATTGCCTGGGTTTTACCTCTCAAGTGTCCGGTGAGAGAGTATTTTTTTTCCTTAAAGTGCCAAAACTTTAATTCAAACCAGTTTGAATTCCAAACTTTTCCTAACATTAAACTGATGTCTCAGGAAACAGAGTCGTATTTGATCTAGCAAATCTAGAAGTCACCTTACTACTAATGGACAAATCCCTGAGGCCTACCCAATTAGTCACTAGATACTTCTGATTATTTTAGTACTTCAGAATCTGAGTACACAATCAGGCACAGATTAAATAGATCTTGTTTTCATACTGTTATACACATGCAATCCATGGAAGGGACACAGGAGAGAAAAATCTACAAAGCTGAGCAAGCAAAATGTTACTCTGAAAATATGTATTACAAAACAAAGTTAGGACTTCTTTTACAAAGTATGTGATTTAACAGGGAATTCCTCCATTTCTGAAAAGCATTAAAAAAAAAATTGGAGAATGTGTTGATTGAAAACCTGCATACCACTGCAGGAAAAGGGACCAGCTTAAAATTGTAGACAAAGATGATCCACCTTCATTAAATTCTCTGCTATCTTTGTGTATGTCTCTCCTTCTAATATTAGGAACTGTCCAAAGCCATGAAACTCAAACCTGCACTGTTGAGCTCCTGCCAAAAACAGATGTTGTTTTTATAAGTGACAGACTAGCAATAAGTTGAGGACTCAGCTGATTAAATACCTCCAAGTTAATATTAGCCTATTTATTATGATTGAAGTATTTTTGGGTGGGTTTTTTTTTTGTTATTATAACAAAATATCATTAACAACTGTGTTTTTTCCTCTAATTTTTGAACAGGAAAGGAGAAGAAAGAAAATAAAATCTTCTGACCTAGTGATCCAGTAAGGAAATTAAAGTTTAAAAGATCAAAGGTTCTTAAAAGGATAAAAAAATTATAAAAATATGTTACAAGAGATATAATTTAAAAATATCAATTAGAGTAGGCATCAGAATTCATAGTTAAACTATGGGAATAGTAACCTACACAAGGCATCAAACCATTAAAGGCAAACAAATATGCAAGTATTTTTCAGCTGAAACTCAAGAAATGACCACATTTGATGATTGCCCTTTTATATTAATTACAGAGTTCACTCCAATTTTGTAGCTATTTCTTGAAAAAGGCTTAGTGAAGTCAAGGGAAAACAGACCTGTATGTTCTTGTATGATTTGGTGTGGAATGGAGGTGAACAGAAAGAGAAAAGATCAAGAGGAATGCAAAAGATATGGACTACACATTTGGTAGGAGGAATTTAGAGAAAAGTAAAAGTAACATCTCTTCTGCCCCCATTCTTCCAACTTTTCATTTAAATATAACCACCACATGGAAATGCTGAAATGTTAGAGTGCAAGAAGAAGCTATGAACAGATTATCAAAGACTTCTTGTTTGACAGAGAGGAAGTGCCTACTATAAAATATTTAGAAAAGGATAGTATTTACTATTAAATATCATTTTAAAAATTTTGAAATGGAAGCTGATTTTCTAACAAGATATCAAAATTACTAGTTGTGAATATAAAAACCCCAGAAAGCTAATGATATTTCATAATGCTTTTTTTAACAATAAAAGTTTAACTGGGAAAAAAAATGATGGGATTTGGATGTATTTTATAAATATATTTTGAGATTGACAATGGGCTTTTTTGACATGAATTCCATCCCTCTCTAAATACACTAGCCACCTAACTCTTGGGACAATGTGAATATAAATCAGACACAAAAGTAAAGCACTTAATACTACATGCACACTATTCCAAGATATATGCACTTTAACCTAGAACAATGTGCAGCAAGAAGACCCTTGCAGAAGTTGCCTATGTTGCAGATTTAGAAAATAAACTCAAATTACTTCAGAAAAACAGCAGCACATTATTAGGAAATCTCTTTTCACTCATATTGCATATAGAGGAAGAGGAAATTGTCACCAGTCATTAATGTCAACAGTTAGATCAAAGGGAGTTTCTAATATTGTTGTCATTATATAACTTAACCTCTATGTGATCAATATTTAGATGGCAGAATCGGTTTAAAATGAACAATAGTTTGAGGTTCAAAAATAATATTATGAAAATAAATACACCAACAGACAGCACAAATTCCAGTACATAGCATAGCCTTTTGCTCATAGCAGAAAAGCACATTGGATCTAATTATTTTGATTGTCACAGAACTGCAGGCACTTACAAACATTTATTTACCTGCTTTTGGTTGTACAGGAGCTCACGAACTCTTATTTCTTCCGCAGGATTATCGGTAGTGCTGCCAGCTACTCTGTCCTTACACCCAGGGCAGGATGGGTGCAGCAGCCAGGAAACCCAGCAGGACAGACACCTCACCCTGCTGGGCACTTTCTCTGTTCCTGGGGAGGCTGAGTTCCATAGCAACCTGTGCCTCCTTGCATTGGCATAAGGCATGTACTGCCTCTTGCACTTCAGATCCACGTCCTTCTCAGCCCTATTATTTTTACGTTACAGAAATCAGGTGTTAAAGGAGAAGAAAAGGTCTGTAGATAGGGAACAGTAAGAGGGTTCATGAAAAAAGGAAACGTGGTGCTGAGTTTTCATTGGAGGAACCGAGACAGCCGTGAAAAAGGAAAGCTCACACTTCGGCTTCCAAAACTTTTTTCCTAATCACTGAATCGGAATTTTACCAGCTGACATATTTCTCTCACTACTTGCTTATGTCCTCTTCAAAAGGAGGGGATGAGCTGTGACGCACACTCGCATCCAAGTGTGCAGTACACAGGTTAATCTGTGACTTGCCAAGCAAAACAACCACCACCCTACCCTGCACACAGAGATTCCTGTGACTTCTGTGAGGAAAAATAGGAAATACATACTATCACCTGGAAACACAGCTGAGGCAACAACGTTTCTCCTAAGGGGGATGAGGACCCAAATGCACATAGGTAGCCAGGAACCTGCAAATGTTCACATTTGTGATTCTTCAGAAGGCACAGCACTGCTAGGTTAATCTGCACCATAACCTGTTTGCCAGTACAGGCAACCAAAAAAATCTCTTGAGTCTCTATCTGTATCTCCCACAGGCCCAGCACTCCATGCCCAGAGTATGAAACAGCACCTGAAACTTTTAGAACACGGGTGAGAAGAACTAAAAGCACAAGAGTTCAAGTTTCTCTGTAGCCAGTTAAAGGCTGCAGGCTAAACTCCTAAAAGTGCGCTCTTGTTGCTTGAGGCAAACCCAATTTGTAATGATTAGATTTGGACAGTATAGTGGTCGTCAAATGTGCCATGAAATGCTTCTGTCACATCATTCCTCTTGATAGACTGAAGCTACTGTAGCTGCTGAATGAATTTAATTCATTTAATTTAATGAATTTAATTCATTTTCCCCTCTAACGATCAGACCAAATTAATTACCAACAACTGAGCCTTATACACACACACACCTTAGACTCCCAAGAAAGCGAGTTTCCAGTTAGACACCAGGGATGTGCCATTGCAGCAACACTGGCACATGAGTCCCCTGGGGAAGCAGTGCTGGACAGCAAATCCTGTCCTTGATAAGGGCAATAAAGGCCACCAGACGGTAGATAGGGCAGGCCATGCTGGTTCAGACAACCACCCAGTAGCGAGTTTCCAACACCATTTGTAAGCAGATGTCTTGGAGGAACAGGTAGGCATCCGTGGCAATTCTCCCCACACTTAGCTATCTCCAGCTACTTCCATCTATGGAGAAGGCTTTCTGAGCCAAATACAGCTTCTATAAACCACAAGAAAATACATGTATGTTTTTGGGAAAGGTTATTCGAGACACGGAAACCCAAGTACTCCCCTCTTAGCTCTATCTTAACATGCTATATTTTCAGTAAACACACTCTTGAGAAAAATCTACAAAGAGCCTAAACCTAACAGAGAAACCAGAAAGATAAATAAAACAAGGATCTTCTGTCCTGTTCTCAAAATCCTTCTTTTACAGAACAATTTGGCAGAAACTATCAGCAAATTTATCCTTTAAAACATTCTATATTTAAATACATATTTAAACCATTTTTATATTCAAAATGAGGGAAAAAATCTGGTACATCTCTGTTTATAAAACAGGATATAAGAAAATTAACTGCTCTTAGTTTTTAATATAACTTTTTTTTAAAAAGACAAAAAACATTATCACCTTCTTGTTTTCAGATTCCCTAAAAATGTCAAAGAACAATTATTTTGAGACTTCAAAAAATAAAAAGGAACATACTGACAAATTTACAAGGACGTACAAACTGATTTCTAAATTTGTGGGACTGGCGCTATTTAAATGGCATGAAGAAATGAATGCTTCTTTAACACGCAAGCCAAGAACATTCCTTGAATCTTGTACCCTAAATTGTCACTGCTGATGGAAAATGAAAAACAAACCTTGTTCTTTGTACTTCTCTGTCTGAAATAAAGGAGAATTTAAGGAAGGGAGAAAGGTGTATTAAGCTTATTGAATACTAAAAGGTTAATTCACACTACAGGAACATAGTAGTCACTTTGCTCCAAGTGTCTTACGCATTTCCATCAATTCAGCAATCCCACCAGGCTGCTGAGGAATAAACTGAGCCAATGGAGTACAACTCAGGCAAATTTACTCCATCAACAGCAACCCTGACACACTTACCTTTACAGGAATCTGCCAGAGGTAGTGAATCCTCTGATGGCATTTCACTTCAACCATAAAGTTGCCCTTTCACATAAATCTTTCTCAGATTCAGTTACCTGTTTTTCACCACTAACCCTGTACAAAATTTCCTGAAGTTTTCTCAGAAACACAGGCAAGTGAGCTCTGCAAGAGGGATGTTAAGTGTGTAGCCAGACGTTCAGAGAGAGAAGGGAAAGGAAAGGACAAAGCTAAGAGAGAGGCTGATGTAGAACCCTAAATAGCCAGCCTTGTTGCTCCTTGGGTGCCAAAAGAGCAGCACCAGCTGCAAGATCTTCCTCCAGCAATAGCCCAGGCCCACTCAGGTATTCCCTGCCCTGTGTGTGGCTGTGGCAGCTGTAGCAGCTGCCCTGCCTTTGCAGGTCTCTGGCACTGACAAAACAAGCAGTGGGATTCGCCTGCAGATCTGCACTGAAATCGATGGCTAAATTCTAACTTAAGGGTAGGAAAAGTCTAAAACTTAAACTCAGAGGAAACCTGTGGGGGAAAAAAAAGAATTAGCAAATTGAACTCTTAAGTGAGCCTTTGTGTTATCTTACCTGTTAAAGTCAGAGTTCAGGCATTACTGGGACATAATCTCAGAGATTCTGACTTATTTATCTAGACAAACTGTTACTCCACATATCAGTAAGCTGCCCAGTCTTATGACCTAACTCATATAGAATTCAGAAATTCTGTCTTTGAAATCTTAATTAGTGTAGTAATAATAGACTCTTTTTCCAATATTACCATATTTCATATGTCAGACAGGCCAAAGAGCTAAATGCAGAGCAAGATGTGTGCATCTCAGCAAGCACTGTTAGGTGATGTAATTCTGTCCTTATGCCCTGTTTTCATTTCTTTCAAGCATATTTCTTGCCTTGCAACAAAATCCTCATTCTTACCATGTTCCCAATCATTGGGTTTTTGTTCCCCAAAATTGTCATTCCACGTGACTGCCAATTCCACGTATCCAAAAGTCCTGTCTTATTTCAGAAAAGTTATGGCCCAGGGTTTGTGGTGGGTTTTGTTGGGAATTTGCTGGGGGGGGGGAGGAGGGAGAGAGTTTAGTGAGGGGAAGGTCTGGGTTTTTTACCTTTTGGGCAAAATTTTCTAACTTATCTCTGCATTTGTGAAGAACAGAAGCTCATCATTAAGAGAAGAGGAACATAATGTAATCACACGATTTTGCCCTTTTTTTAATTAACCAAGTTCCCATATTGTGTAACTTGCAATAAAAGCCTGAGGTAGCTGACCACAAGGCATGCTCTCCACGTCTGATGCTTGCTGGAAGTCCCATCTGGCTTTCAGTTCCTCCACATCCCTTCTCAGCACCCACATCTTGAGTCCTGTGTCCAGTTCTGGGCCCCTCACTTCAGGAAAAGCCTTGAGGTGCTGAAGTGAGTCCAGAGAAGGGCAATGGAAATGGTGAAAGGTATGGAACACAGGTCTTATGAGGAGCCAGCTGAGTGAGTGGGGTTTGTTTAGGAGAGAAAAGGAGGTTTAGACTGGATATTAGGAAAAATTTCTTCACTAGAGAAACGATGGAACAGGCTGCCCAGGGAAGTGGTGATTCACTATCCCTGGAGGTATTTAAAAGACGTGGAGCTGGCCCTTAGGGACATGGTTTAGTGGTGGTCTGTGCAGTGCTGGGTTAATAGTTGGATTTGATGATCTTAAGAACCTTTTCCAACCTAAATGATTTTATGATCCTACCCCCTTGGCAAGGCAGACAGTCCAGACCCCTTGAACCTCTGATGCCCGCCAGGAGTTTTGTCTCCTCATTCCTGGTCCATGCAGACAGTGAATCTGCGCTTGCTTGCTGTCTCATTTGGGCTAACATCCCAGAGGAGAGGGCATTTCAAGACAGATGCCAAAGCGCTGTAGTAGAGAGCTTTTTAGGATTTCACTGGGAACAAGGAATTCCTCCTGCATAGTGTGAAGCCCTCAAAGTGGAGAAAATACAAAATATGAGCTGCCAGTAAAAAAGCCTGAATATGCTTAGAGATTAATATAGGTTTACTTAATTATTTTTTATTAATTTTGATTTTAGTTAAAGGGCTTAACTTTATTTACTGATTCAACACTGGACTGCATACAACAGAGATGTCCAAACCAAAGCTGAAACCCAGGCCTGAGCAATATGAAGGATAAGAGTTTTCTCCACTGTGTCAAAGAAAAAAAAGGGGACACAGGGACAAGGAAGAGGAAAAGGAAGAGGAATGAAAGCGATGAAAAGAATTCTGTTTACTTTAAGCTAATGGCCAAACATCTGTGAGAAATGAGACAGGATCCTAGGTTAAGCGGAAAGGGGAATGATCTGAAATAGAAAAAAAATCAGTGCTTGTTCTGTGCTCCTCCCCTTCCTTCCACTCTTCCCAGGAGCACAAGAAAATAGTAACAAAGAGGAAAGAATTAATTGCATGAAGAGGAAAGTGCAGAGAAGTGCAAAAATTGTTAAGATTTCAGGGGAAGACCTATGGGTTATTGCCAGATTTAAAGACATTTGCTTGCTCTCCAAACGTAATTGGAGATGATAAAATTGATAATTAGGAAGAGAAGAACACTTAGGAGAAAAAGCAGAATGCTGTACTTGCATAACTGTTAACAACAAAGAATTTTCAAATCCATTATTCATGGAGGATAACATTAAACAACACCTATTAGAGATAAAGACTTGAGAGATTATACCCTAAGGCACTATTTGGGCCAGCCAAAGCAATCTTTGGCTTGCTAATTCATCAGCACAGCAGTTCCAAAAGACACTTGGCACTTCTTGGCACTTCTCATAAAATTTCCACAGTGATCTGGGCACATTGCAGTAATCTGATCACTCCTATTCATCAGAGATGTCGAAGTAAAGTCCCAAAGGACAATACTTGTAGAGGATTTAAAGATTGGTCATTAAACATAGATTTGGATCACTTCTCAGGTGTTATTACTTTAGGTTTACTGAAAGCCAGTGCAAAATATCTAGGAATGTAGGTCAACTGGGGTTGAAAACTGGGCTCTATCCCCTAGAATAGAGACTGAAAATGTTCAAGCCACCCTGCAGAACTTCTGTCACCAGCCCTACTTGAGCACTTGGTATTAAAGAGTCCACTGTCATAGCCAAGCCTGCCCTTCAACGCATCCATCTGAACAGCATGAATTTACTACATGTGCTTCTGGCCTTTTAGCTACAGCCCCTGGGATAATGACCCAGCAAGACAGCTAAAACCGAAGGAATCAGCTGCATCGATCCATCCTAAAGCTCGCACTGGATCTCAGCTTCCCCAGGAGCATAGGACCAATTTTTCTGCACAAGACTACAGATGCTTTGGTCCTCTGGTTGTGCAATTAGAAAGAAAAGCCTGCTGGAAAGCAGGAGGTAAGTGGAAATTTTAAAACATCTGTGCATAAGTGCAGACAATGAACTTCGCAGCAAATTCTGAGCATTACCTTGTAGAGAAGAGCTGCCAATCTTTTGAAAAAACTAATTAATAAATAGGGAGATACTAGAAGAAAGGATAAAGAGAAATAAATTACTTCCTTCCAAAAAGAAAAAAGGCAAGAAGGTATTTCTGGTAACATTTCTGTAAATTTATCTTTATTGTTAAACAACAAATGGAACAAATACTAAAAAACTATTTTCTGGCTAGCAAGAGTGAATCAGAAGAAGAAAAAACTCTCCAGAAATCCATGGCCCTTTCCAAAAAAACTATTATCAAATTAATGAAAGAAGTGAATTACCATATGACAGTAAGAACATCACTAGATTTCTTTTAAAAATCATAACTTAAAAATTAATTCCAGCTGGCCTGGATAGCAACGTTGCCAAATTCAGTGAAGTTATCTACAGTTACACTGCTGTGACCATTTAACATTTTTAAAGAACAGAGAATTCAATAATACTATAATAAGGTAAATTTTAAGACATGTCTTGCTTAATATCTACAAGACAGAAAAGACAGCATGCTTGTTTAGTTATTGCATTGATGCTCTTCCAACCTTAATAAAAAGAAAAAATTCATTAAGCCCTGTGTCAATGGACATAAGTAAATTGCATGCTGTAATTTTCCCACTGCATAGTGATGTTCCTCCTTGGACCCCAGGAGCCATGTACTAACCTCTTGACACACTAACCCCTTGCTGGAAAAAGTGTCTACAATTCTCCAGTCACCTTCCATTTGCCTTTAGTTTAAAGATGATTCAGCCCAGCTTGTCCATGGCTACCACTGACTCACCACAAAGTCTGTCAATGTTCCCAGTAGAAAACAATAGGGGAGGAAAAGAAAAAAAGGGAAAAGAAGCAAAGAAAGGGCAGGATCCCATATTACCTCTAGAGGGGACAGCATGTGCCCGACAGCACTGGCTGCACCCTGCAGAGGGTGCCCTGGCACATGGAGGAATGGGAGCAGGGAGGGACTGGCCACTGAGGTATAAGAGGAATACCTTGTGGGGAGTGTGTCTTTTGGACCAGCTGAATAATGTCCACTGAAAATCCATGCTACTGTGACAGCTTTGAGAAATTAGCTAGACCAAGAATTGCTAAATCAAGAGGCAGATAGCAAAGAGATGCTTTCATTGCACAGCCTGAGCTGCCTTCTCAGATCTTTTGAAATAATATAGCAACAAACTGAAAAAATGCTGCATTATATTGCAAATATCTGCAATGGGACAATATTCTCTTAAGGGCTTTGGGACATGGAGACATATGAATTTGGGGGAACTTTTTTTGTCATAAAGATATTGACAAGAAAAATTCCCCATTGGAAGAAAAAGAAAGGTAATATCAGGTGAAATTAAAAGGAAAAGGTAAGAATGATCCTTATGAATTAATGAAGTATTCCTGACTCTGAAGAAATCTTGCAAAGTAGTCATCAGCCAATATCCTGTGATTTCCAGCTCATGAGCAGGTCAGACACTTTAAAATAAACTTAATGAAAATATGCCATCTGAAGTAGCTTTTCATCTGTTTGCTTTTTATTTTTTTCAGAAAAGTACTACATTACTCCTTAACCAAAGAATTCTGTACAGGCAGGATTAAAACACAACTTGCAGTGAAGCTCTGAGGAGTAACTTCGCTATTTCTAGTATCTCGAGTTCTAAATTTGAAAGCTTCCACAACCTCCATATAATGATGAACAATCTTCCTCTTATCTGATTGCTGAGGAATAGCCATCCTGACCTCTGCCTTTTGTCCTGAATTTAAAAATAAACTCTTTTCCACAAATTCTCTCCAAACATTCTACCTTGTGCTGTATGGCAGACCCAATCTATTAGTCCTTTATGCTGGACAGAAAAAAAAGGCTGCTCCTGTGTATGATTTACTGCCCTCTCTGAGTTTTCAGTGACACAAAAATTACTTTGTCTGGTTTTTTTTAAAGAATGTTTGAATGCAACTCCTCCATACCCATGAACGAGCTTAAGGAGTGCAGACAGATGCTTTAAAGTGCTATCTGTTTTCCAAGGTCTGAAACACAGATGTCTCTTTTTGGTAATGCTGCGTGCCATTGACCTCACTGCAAATTTGATGTCTTCCATTGGTGCACCATCCAGACATGATTTGTTAGGTAAGGGTGTTGGTTTCTGTGATGGTTTTTTTTAGAGCTCGTTTCAATTTCCAGCCTTCATTTAGAGTTTATCTTAATATTGTTTTACTTTTCAACAAATGATTTATGCACAAAGGTATAAACAATTGTCAATTCATAACTAGTGAAGAAGGAAACATTACATTAATACTTTTTTTTAAGTTTTGAATCCACATTTTTTTATTCGAGCAGCATCTTATTTCTTTTGCCTTCCCTTCTACCCCTTCCCTTCCTTTGTCATTGTATCCACATTTTGCAGAGAAAATCTGGAAGAACAGATTAGAACTCACCTGCATGATATGTATATCACAACTACACCTAACTCTGAAATGTCCTTTGCTTGAATCAAGCTTGCACAGAATAGCATGATATGTTAGGTTTTATCCTCTTCAGTTTATCTTAATTTTTAGTGCAAACTTCCTGTTACTTCTTAAATGACAATTAGTGAAGGAGAGTCCTTTTTCTTTCCTGAATCTGCTGAATCGTAATGATATTTTATGTATTTTATTTCATTCTATGCCTCTCATAATTTGCCCAAACACTTTCACCCATTAATACCTCCTGCAAGTAGGTTAAAAGAGAGCCTGGTGAGATAATGTGCAGAGGTAGGGAAATAGCATTTCTCCTCTCAGGTGAAAAAAAATGTAACTTTCAAACTCTGGTGAAAAGGCAAAAGTCTTAGAAAACTGCCTTGCTTTCTGGTAGCACGACAGCATTGGAACGGGTCCATTGGTGCAGACAGGTGCACACAGACCAGACAATTCTTCTAGTGTCACATCTTCAGAACTCATCAGAAGCAGATGCTCGGGGAACAAGTACATATGAAATTTCTGAGTACAATACTATGTTCCAGCTATTCTCTCTGGCGTATTTCCTGAAATGGATCTGGTTTGTCCATTTACTGACCCTGGTTTATCCACTTACTGACCACGTACATAATCTTTTCCACAAACTTATCCATGTGTCCCTGACATATGTAAACTATCACACATACAAATAAGCCATAGTGTGCTTTAATGTTAACCTGCTGCATGACTGTTGCATTAAAAAAACACCAAACCCCATCTTCTCTTTGTTTTGAATCTGGCTTCTGTTAGCTTTCATGTACTGAAAGAAATTAGAAACAATCAACATCATGCATAACTTTGCAAATTTCTATCAAATACCCCCTAATTCATCTATTTTTAGGGTGATGAGTCTTAACAATTTTAATTGTTCCACATTTAAACTCAGCATATGAACATAACTCAGAAATTTGTGATATAAGAGACACTGCTAACAAAAGTCCTTCTTGCAGTTGCATAATTTGTTTTTAACAAAAATACTGTAAACAAAAGTGATTCTTTTAATACTCAGACCCATGTGATCTTTTGTTTAGACCATAGCCAAGGGGCAGATATTCCTTTCTATGTTTTATATTAATTTTACATTATTGAATTATTATAGAATATAATCAAATCAAATGCACAAACAGAAGACAAAGAATATTTGGCTAGGCAGCAAAGGCATCCCATGTATCCACAGAAGCCATTCATGCTATATTGGTCACTGATGGATCCTGAGATGAACACTTAACTTCATCCATTTCTAAGAAAAAAATTACACAAATCAGAATCCAGAGAACTGTAACAGTATTAGAGGATTTAAACAGAAAAGGTGATGAAAAGATTAAAAAAAGGCTGTGCTAATTAATTGGGTTTCTTTTCTCTGAAGTGGAAGCTGGGAACAGATATGACAGTGATCTTACAATAAGTAATGGAGCACTATAAAAAGACAGTAATCAACAGCTTAGAATGTCCACCATGAGGAAAAAAAAATGCAAAATAACTAAGGCTCGATATTACAAAGAGCTGTCTAATAGTCAGAGAAGGGAAATGCCAAAGTAGTCTAAAGAGATCTGGAATCTCCTCCTCTGAGGGCTCTTAATATCTTCCAGGGTGGCACGCTTGATCCTTTCCCAGTCTATAAAGATAAAAAGTGGTCTTCTAAAACCCCTGTCAGCCCTGCACTTCCATGGTTCCTTACTGATGTAACATGTGGCTTTAATGGGACACAGCTGCCTAAAAGCATTTTATGAGTTCTGGTAGCTGGCCAAAGGAACAATATATGGACCTGCAAATAGCAGGATTAGGACACAAGAGCTATTGTTTGTAGTCATATGGTTTTATTTGTATGTTACTTGGTTGGAAAAAGTTACATCTTGCCTATTCACTTTTTGCTGATTCTGTCTGTTTAAGACATAAAAAGTGGGGAAATAACAGAATTGAAGCTCTTATTCTGGATTCAACATCTCCAAATTGCTAAGTGCACCAAGGGGCTATTAGCACAGAGCAAACAGAATTTGTTCTTAGGAATAGGCATAATCACAACTTTGTTACAATTAAAACCTGTTTTTGTGTTGTTGTCTTCTCTCTATTTACTGTTACAATTGCCATGACCTAATGGGAACTCAGGCTTGAGCTTGTTCTCCAAAATTACAAGCATGCACTTCATAAATTATGAAATCACACACCTTCCATCTGCTCGTCGCAGAATTTTCTCTGATTTTTCAACCAGAAGCAGATGAGCACTCTGTTGCATCTAATGAAAGCAAGGCTCATGATTAAGGCCTTCTCATGACAGCTCTGCCACGGTGGGCGCAGACAAGACTGACTCGCTCGGCAGGAGCAGGTGACAACCAAAAGACACCACACTGCTGAACTTTAATTTGACAATATAACTTTATTCCAGATATGCATTGTCTCATTTTAGCTTCTTATATAATTAGTGGAAAGAGGTGGCTCCTAAATCACAAATTAAGCCTTTTCAATTGAGAAGACAACCGGAGATCATCCCTAACAGGCACCTAATTTAGGTGCTCACCTTCTCTGTGTGCAAGCTGCCAGCATCAGGTGAAGAATATTGAAATATGTGAGGGGGTTGTTCTGTCAGGGAACTCATTTACTGCACATTAAGCAGGCAAAGTCTTCAAACAGAAACAAACTTGGAAAAAGTTAGATACACAAACCACTTAATTCTTCCAAGCAGGTTCAAGAGGTCAAATAAAGCTATATGCACACCTGCCAAAATTGTGAGAGGGGGAAAAAGCACCGTATTTTAACGTGCATGACTTTAATTAAATACTGACCTTGTGGTGAAAAAATACTCATCACACTTCATGGCAGTAATTCAAATTCATATGGAATCTATGCACAGTCTTTACACACCTTCAGGTAGCGTCTACAGGGGAAGTTTAACGGCCCCTGGTTTCATCTTTGGGTCCTGATCCAGTATCATCCACACTGCGTGAATATTAAACATTTTTGTACTGTCTTGTGGAGAAAACAAAGTAAATTTCCTCCAAGACAAAAATCAGAAGAACATTAGAAAAACAGAGTTGCAAACTTGGGCATTCAAAGTAAAGAAATATCAAAGCTAAGCCTAATTATGTTTATTTTTTCCATTTGTACACTTGCATTGCCACTTTGCTGTGTACATTTTAGCATAAGTTTAATTTTCATCTTGGTTCCAACAGAACAGCTCAGGTTTCAAAATTATTTCTTTCATAATTTGTTCTAAAATATGACATACTATTTATCTCAGAACAAGGGGCCATGTACCAGCCAGTGTGATATATTTATTAAAATTCTTTGCTGTTGGCCTTACAATAACATTAAAGTAACTGTGATATGACCTTTCACAGACGATTCAATCCCCCTATTTTGTGCATGTGTTAGGCAAAGAGAAACATTTTCCAAATGTAAATAAACAAGGCCAAAATTAGGGTTGTGTGGAGTATTTTACCTCTGCATTTTGAATTTACCTATTTTACCTATACATTTTGAATCTC
Organism: Atrichornis clamosus; assembly: GCA_013400975.1. Taxonomy (NCBI): domain Eukaryota; kingdom Metazoa; phylum Chordata; class Aves; order Passeriformes; family Menuridae; genus Atrichornis; species Atrichornis clamosus. Next base: position 20,392 of record WBMZ01012506.1, read on the forward strand.
TGGCACTGCAGAATTGCAAATGCACTTAGAATAGGTGTTGTGTACAGTTGTTTTGGTTTGAAAAGCAAACTACCATCCTTCCTTTTTCAAAACTTCAGTTATGTGCACCTTTCTGATCCCTCCATTCATGTGAAGAACTAAGAAATACAGATCCACCACAAAACCCTTTTCTTTCCCTTCTCTTGTACAGTCTTTCTTAGGCTGGTGCTTCCTCACACACAACTCTTCCCATTTTGTCTTTCTTAGCCAATTTTAGTGTTTACTGCTTAGCCTTCTGATTGGAGCTCATCTTCTCATAGACACTGCAGTGGTACTTTTTTTTCACCATTCCAGTCTCTCCTGCAGGAAACTCCTGCTTAGGCTACATGGCTAACCAGCCCCATTTCTTCTGTCCAAGGCTTGTAAAATAACCTCTAGCTGTCTATGCCTTAAATCCCTTCCTCATTCATTACCCTAATCTCTTTGTCCAACTGATCCAGACCACTAAATCCTGGTGGTTTTTACCCAGCAGAGTAACCCAAATACAGTTTTCACTGCCCCATAAGCCCCCAGTCTCTGTATTTTGTGGTCTTGTATAGCCAGATCCCTTGTGCTAGTCTCTTGCTTTGGTCTCTGGACCAAGGTCTCCTCTATTATTCTTTTGAATTTTATAATTTTATATTTTAATTTTATAAAGCATTGAAAATGAAGGGAAAGAGCCCCTTTGGTCTTTGTAGTGATGTCCAGAGCCAGCGTAGCCAGCAACAGTTCAAGAACTTCAGTTATGAGAGACGTCTGCTCAGCCCTGAACTGTCCCAGCCTGGGCACACAGAGATAAACTATAGGCAATACGGCTGAAAACATCTAGTAAGCATGAGCATATTTGAATTACGTGTTCTTTAAGCAGCTTACAGCTTTGCCAGATTTGGTCTGATTTCACGGAGATAAAAGCTGTCCTTTAGCCAATAGCCACTTCTCTTCCAAGTGTCAAGTCTCCACGCAGAAAACACAGATGCACTCAGGCAAGAGATGAGAGCCAAACAGGACTTGAAAATACCTTTGGCAGCCCACACAGTATATGTGAAAAAATCCATTAGGGTCCACATTTTCTACATCAATACAAAGCCTACACTGACTCTCTTCCCACTAAAGAGATCATGAAATGGTGACCTGCAGATCAAAGATCCCACAGCTACATTTAGAGTTCCACAAAGGGGAGATTATTTTCACCATGCAGAACAATTTCTCTAGCCTTATTAAAAAAAAAAACAAACCAAACCTGGGGAACTAATTTTGATTAATTTCTACACAAAGCACTTCAGCACACCAGCATAAGGAGAAGCCAGATTTCAACTCTGACAGGTAAAGTTTGACTACATTATAAGCGTCTGAAAACAAAGTCTGTAATGGGAAGTGTCAGACAACTTTAATAGGTGGGGCTGATATAACCACTTTATCATAGGGAAACACACTACATATGCAGGGAGATCAGCCATAAAATAACCTCCTTCCCGTTATTGCCCTGCAGGTCCAGTAGCTCTCACACTTCAAGCCACTTGAATTTTGGCAGCCCAGTGACTAACAGCCAGAAGCACAATTTCAAGCTGATGATAAAACACGGACCTCTCAAAACAACTCGTAACGGCTTTTCCAGCCTGCAATTTTCAATGGGTGAAATTAGCAGTAGTTGTACACTTGCTGCTGCATTATATGTTCTAAGTCATCAGTACTTTCTGGAAATTTCTCCAAATGTAAACCTGTAGCTGATAGTTTCCGATATACTCACTAACCACACTGAATCTAGACAACAGTTACTAATTATTACTAAGGGTAAGGTTATCTCACAGGTACCTCCCCACCCCAGGGCACAGTGTAAAAAACTGTTTTGGTGCCAATGGGTATTTCTGCATTTCTGCAACATGGAACTTCACAGGGAGCTGTACACAGTGTATTTTGCTTGGAGTACAGTAGATAAGCTGTCATTGCTGCTTCAGGAAAAGGGCACCCCACACCTTACTGATTATTGCTCCAAAAGCCAATTCTCCCCAAAACAGGCTGAGACAGAGTTCTGCTCTCATAGTCTAGAACACAAATGCACAACAGGTATAACACAGAAAAACCTACATTGACTTACTGTACATAAAAATATAGACATGCAATTAAGTCACAACAGATATAAATCAAAACAGAAACAAACTAAAAAAATAATTAATTACCTACTTTGACAGATTCATACCTGCAGTCTTCTCATTCTAAAGCAAAAAGCCAGGAGAGAGAATATTCAAATTTCTTGTCCATTTGGGTGGCTTCTTTGCACATGTTCCTGAATTTTCAGCTATGATGAGATCCGCTCATTGGCAGTCACCAAGAGGCTGATATGACCATGAAATGAGGAAACAGTGAATGAAAAATAAGGTACTAGCACCACCATTTGCTGAGGGCTGGGAAAACTGGCAGAAACTTTAAGGGACCATGTAGACCTATTTCTATAATGCTTGCTGCTTTTAACTCACTTACCACTGCTGCTATTGGAGATTCTTGATCAAAACAGGCTTTCAGCATTAACTACTTGCCAGGAAAATCCTAATGAAGTCCAGATGATGATTTTTTTTTTCCCACCACTATAAATCTTTACATGTAGAAACAGTTTCAAACAAGGGGCTATTTTAGCTATTTGAGTTAAACAAAAATATTCTTGAGAGTTAACCTTGTATTAGAAATGAACATAAAGTGGCTGGCAGAGTTGGACGCAGAGAGTGTAGGACAATTACTTTCCCCCTGGATAACACATATTTTGTTGTCACTCCTTTGCATCCCAACACTAAGAAATGTGGGGTTTCTGCAAAGTGACCCTGGAAGGGATGAACTCTCCTCCACCAGCAGGGCCCTTCCCCACGGTCACATGGTGTTTCCATTTCTGCCTCCTGTTTCCTGAAGCAATTTAAGTCCGTTTCTAAGAAAGAGGAGGTCTGTGAAGCAGAAAAGTAGCATAAATCTTATTTAAGCAATTTAAAGGAACACAGTCTGATTTTTAAAATATACTGGTTAAGAAATAGATTTCGACACCTGCATTGCAAAGTGCAAATGAGATTCAGATAGAGTTTTAAAATCTAATTTTCTTTTGCCTTCTCTTCTGTCTGCTAGTTTCATTTTGTTCCTCTTGAACAACAGATGCAGATGTTACAAATGGCACCCATCACATCAATTCATAAAAAAGGATGCATTACACTTTTCACAGTTTCAAGGAAAAACTGCTGTGGAGGAGAAACGCTTTAATGTGCAACAAATTTTGCTAATTACTATTTTTTACAGATGTAATAGAAACATTTCTATTGCACTTACATGTTGATAAACTTTTCTGTTATCAAGACATTATTGTTGGTCCGAATGATCTAATAAGTGTCCCTTTTACAAAGTTTTTTAAGTTGTATTTTTAATTCCTTACTCTGGTTTGTTCCTCCTAATTAAAATAAATCATTAGATTTAGCTCTGGTAGAAACAGAGAGCAAGAAATAGCTGTTCCATCTCATAATGATCTTATCTGATATCTGCTCTACACAAGGTAAATTCAGAAGAGGGTGAGGAAGAAAAGCTAAAGTGTATCTTCCTCCATTTTTAAATCTTTCTTGAAAACTGTTTAGGCTCACCGCTCCAAGAATATTGTTGCAAATCTGTAGTGCAACAGATATCATCACTCTTAAGCACTCTCACTCAGAAGGAAATCAGAAATCAAGCTAAAAAATTGCATCATTAGGAACTTCTGTGCAGTTGCTGGTTTTTCTTTCTCACTTCAGGATTTTTTGGAGAGGCCATGTGTTCCTGAACCTCTGGGATTGGTGAGGGAGATACACTTGCAATTGGGAAGAAGCATTAGTCCAAGGAACAAACTTGTTCTAGGTGAACAAGCCCTTCCTTCACAGCTACTTTGGGTGAGTCCTCATGGGACAGGAATCAGGGTGCCAACGTTCCGCTTCTCTCCCCATATCCTTCTGGTAACACTAAGGACAAAGATGGGAAAGAAAGGAAAAAATGACAGCACAAACCCCCAAAGGTTTGTCAGACAGTGGAAAGCTGGGGTAGAGCAAGCTGCCAGACAAATATCCTCCAGGGACATTGAAAGAAATTGATGTGATGGCTAAAACTCTAGGCTTCAGGCCCCAAAATGCTACCACCTTAATTCATTTCAAGCCACCTTAGAGAAGCCAACACCTCTTTAGGTGTATCTTCACACACACTACTTTCTCAGTGCTGCACAAATGTACACAAGAGATGCTAACATGTGCTCCTTTACGTGCTCCTGGGTGCACTCACAGCACAGGGCTGCTATGTAAACTGGGGAGAATTACCACCTTGCTTGTCTGGCAGCCTACAGGTATCAACTTTTTTGCTGCAGTAATGCTGACATTAGTGATGATTCTGCTCAAACAAGCACATAAGCCAGAAATTGCCAGAATTCTGCTCATCTCCAGCTTAATAAGGGAACAGAAGTAGACAATAACACAAGGATAAAATCAAGATTTAGCAAACAACAATATATTTGTACTTTCAGCTTCTGAAACTGGCACCATTTGAGCAACAGAAGAATTAGCAGCCATTTTCAGCAATCATTTATTTACTGGAATGGTGTAAGCAGATATATTCAGCATTATTATTGAGGATTTCTGTGCAGTGCTTTCACACAGCATTTATGTAATTTATTCTGTAACAAGCGATTTCCATCTCTATTAAGAAATTATTATATCCTACATTCAAGTCAGGGTAAACTTTAATTCCTTTAAGCTTCCTTTTATTTGTAAGAGAGAACATGGATGTAAAAAACATCATCCTTATGAAAGGAGTAACTGCAAATAACAGACGCCAGAACTGAGCCAAAAGGAGAGGACAAAAGAGCTAAGTGGCTAAGACACCTGCAGCTTAGAAGGGGGAGCAGCTTCTCTCTTTCAAATGAAAAACATACATGTCTGGTACTTTAGAAAACAAAAAGGGATGTTAAAAGAATAAGTACATAATTTGCTTATTAAGACAGAGCATCTAATTTGCATGATAGTTTTACTGGGAGATGTGAGTTCCTGAAATTTCTACAAAACCAAAAGCTACCTACATCTTGAAATGCTATTTATTCCCTGGTACGAAGGATGCTGCAACACTGAAAATACTCCATCTGGGCAGACATGGCACAGAGAGATTTAGATCAGTGTGGTGATAGAACTATTTACGCTGACTCCAAAGTTAAACATTTGTCCAGCCAATGTATCGCAGGCAACCACATTTAGAGGATGACATCTTTTAATTCTTTTCTTAGAAGGGATATAAGCAAGACTGCGATAAATAAATCAACTCCTAACCAAGAACATATGGGAATGTCTTTGTAGTGACTGATAAACTTTTCCTGTGCAAATTTCTTTGTGTAGGAAAGTTACTCTACAAGTGACCCCTGTCTGTGGTGGCCAGTCCTGGTGCTTTCCTTTCGTGAGGATCAGCCATGGGAGAGCATCAGTCAGCTCCACTGCCAGGTCCCACAGCCAGGTTTGCCAGGTCAGGACTCTACAGAGAGTTAAACCTGCTTAAAACCTTTTCAGAGTTAGGTAACTTGAAAATAGGTAAGCAACAGTTAAAGTTTTGTTCTGCAATCTAAAATGTAAATCTCTACACAAAGTAATTGTCTATCTTAGGAATAGTGTCTGTATTCCTCTTTTTCACCCCTGCCAGTTTTATTCCCCAGTTTAACCATTGGGAAGTGTTGTTTGACTAAACCAAAAGTAAAGAACGTTTTAAAGGGCTTAAACATACAATTTTATTTAAACCAAGTTTCTGTTGTCAGGATACCCAAAGAATCCCCAATGAACCAGCAGTATAACTAGGAGGGTTGATTGTATTATTTCCACCACAAAACTTCATTAAAGGTTTTGTAATTGATGCACAACAGATGCCTCTATGAAAATAGTGTATTTTTCTTTCAAAACAACAAATGAACTTATAACTGCCCAGGTCACTTAGTTTGTGTACCGACAGACTGGGTTTTCAGTAGTTGACCTTTATCAGATTGGCTGACTGACAGTAGTTTGGTCGGTCATTCTGTTAAAGGCAAATGTGTATTTCTTGGACCTAGTATAAAAATGTTAATTGGTTAATAGAATATCAAGCCCTATTTCAGTTCTATACTCTTTTGTTCTTGTTGTTGTTGTTGTTTGGCTCAAGTCCCTTTATCTTGATATTTAGCTAAATCACTAGCAATAAAATGAAAGAAAATTTAAATCAATAACTGTGTGCAGAAAATTTGTACTAAAGCTGTAAATAGAACCCAGTTCCATGAGTTACTTCCAACAGGAACTAAAACTTGCAGGGTAATCAAAGAGAATTTCTACTCCACTAGTAACTGCACTATTCCTATAAATGCCCACATTTTCTCAGCACAGGGAAAGAGACTCCACAACGGGACTCTTTTTGATGCCTACATTGATACATAACATAGTATAATGTTTTTAACAACTTAAATTCACCTGGCCATAGCAGGGCAAATTCTGTTCCTCTTGGGATTGAATGCGTTCAGCTCTTCAGGATGTTGCTTTCCAGAGGAACTTGTACTGAGTGGGCAGCCACTGCTGGCTAACGATGCTGGACTTGCTTCTTTGCATCTGACAGCTGACCTAAACCAAATGACATTGGAAAAGGCAGCTACTTGATATATCATGTAAAATAGGATTGATTCTTTAGTTCTGTGATAGAGACCAACAGGTTGAAGTGGTTTGTCCATCTTTTGAAGCACTGACAGAGCATCCTCGGGAGTACCGGCACGAGACTGTTCAGCAACAGCCTCCAAGTCTCGCTGCGTGACAGCAACAGCACTGGTGGCGTTTTGCCTCACGATTCTTTTGGCTGTTCCTTGTTTATACAGTCAATATTTCTCCAACAGTTTTTCTGAATTTGCATTCTGTCACTGACAATTGCTACCTGCTTCCCAAATAAAAGCATCGTGCTGACTTTTACCCCTTAGCTGGGGCTTTTGAGTTGCACAAACTCCTGAAAATATAGCAGGTAAGAGTTCTCAGGCTTTTTCATATAAAACCAACTCCTAAATTGTATTATGCACTAGAATTCATCATTCTTCATTATTTCTTACCTTGGTAACATGTTTCCCTGCATCTCAGTAGCTCTTCACACTAGACTAGCCAGCAAAACACAACATCTGCAGTAAGTACCCATTTTAGTTTCCTGCTAGTATTTAGTAACAGACTAAAACATACGAAAACACATATAATGTAATGGGCTAAAAAAACTGGTTTTGAAAATTTAAGGCATTTTTTATTACCCTTAATTTAGACTACCTAGGTTTCTGAACAAAGGACACTTAGAAGCAGTTAAAAAAGAAATTCCACAGTAGCCAAAGTATTTAACTTATTGATAGAATATAATTTCCTTAATTTTTAATTTGTCAGCCTTTTTTGTTGCTCTTTAAAAAGCTGCAGTGTTGCTCTGTTATGGATAAGACTTTAAAAACAATTATAAATAAAGTACTTAACCATAGCTTCTAACGGCAAAGCTGATTATAGAAACAGTATGGCAAAATACTGCTATAGCTGTTTATATTGTTGAAAATATTACTGACCTTCAAGAGATCCATGATACACAATTATGTACTTCTGGATGGAAAAAACCCCTTGAAATCCATCTATTCCAGTCCCTTTCTTGTGGCAGGAGTGATCAGATTCTCTCCAAGTTTGTGCGCATGTGATTGTCCCACTGATAGTCCTGTCAAATCTTGATCACAGCTACTATGACAAGCTTGTGAGGCAGATTTCCCCTGCCTAATGACCTTGTTTACCTTATTTCAGCAAATAAGCCCCTCCTTTTCTGCCTGTGTGTTACGGACCTACCCATGTGCTCTTTACCAATTCTTTTGCAAGCTGTTAGCATTCCTCTTCTACTAGAGAAATAGGAATTGAGCCTTACTAAATTAATTACCTTCAGTGTGGGGGATGAAGCACTACAAGACACCACAATACACTGAAAAAATGTCATTTGTTTCAAGCAAGCATTTTATCTGGATTTCAAGAGTAATGAAACACCGTGCAATTGATCTTACATGTGAACTGCCTATAACTGAGTTCAATATGACAAACATCATCTTACCTTATTTGATGGCACACACCACAGACTCATGGCTGGGAATTGATACTAGAAAACAAAGGCCATCACATGTCTGGATGCATAAAAGGAGTAGGCATTATACCCATGTCGACATTTAAGTAATTTGGGTGATTATTCTACACCAGCATCACTTTATTCTACACTGGAAGCTCTTTATCGCTTTGCAGTCTGGTCCCAGTCGCTCATGGCACACCTCTGTGTCATCAGCATCCTGATCCCTCAGGCCAACCATTCCCACAATCCCACTGCACTTATTAGAGGGATCAGTATTCACTTGACTCCTGTTGGCTGATACCTTGGGGCTTTTACCATTCTACTTTTTTATATAGACATATAAAAGATATATCCCGTCTTTTAAGCTGAACCTGAGAGTTTTGCGATTTTTTTAAAGCTCCTGTTGTTTTCCATGTGGAACTAAGAAAATCAACATACCCATCTGGAAAATTATGGTAAGCTTCCAGGAGAAGCAAAACCAAATATGTTCTGTGGTAATTAGAAGATCTGGGATTTTGATATTTTGTCTACTCATTACAAATTCAAATTCCCCTGATGTAAGTTATAATGGGTTGCTCCAGCTAACACCATCCCACACAGGGAAGTTTTCTCTTTGCTGTCACTTCCTGGTTTTATTTCTAATTACTGTGAGCCTACTGATGTCAAAAAGCACGTTATATTTATGATTATTTAGAAATATTTGTGACAGAAATATCAGATATTTTACAAGGAAGAGTGAAAGCAATCTTAAAATTGCTAGATGTGATTCCTGCATAATTCCAACCCCTTTCTATCAAACAGAGTGGGGTTTATGTGATGGCATTGAAACTGAAACTGAGACAAATCACTTTTCATATGTTTCATCAAGAAATGCATCTTGTTTCAGTGAAGCAAACATAGTTCCTTTAGCAACTGTTAAGCCTGAGGGTTTAGTGTACTACAGGAAGACCCATGCTCTGTCAGGAAATGCAGCTGAGAAATGAGCCCAGGAAAAGCAGGGAAGTGTCAGGTCCAGATGCAGCACAGATGTGCAGCTGGGCATCAGGACAGAATGAGAGGATACAGTGATCCTTCTGCCTTGCACTTTGTTGCATTTTTCAGCAAGTTACTTCACTTCATTGTAGTTTCTCCATACGTAAAAATGGAAATAAGAGGCCAGCAACCCTTTGTCAAGCACTTTGAGATCTTACCATAGAAAGCACTATGTTGGAGAATAGTCTTATTAATAATAATTAATAAATAATAAGTAATTAATATTTTTTAATTCTATGGCATTTCATATAGTCTATATTTATAGCTATTAATAATGTATTGGCAAAACATTTGCAAAGACATTTGTTTATTAGAAATAAGCCAGCATTATCATTTTGTTATCATCCATATGACTATTATTAGGTAGACAACACTGTGTGTGTTTTCTGCTCTACACATCACGGTATTTTTGCATTCTGACACTCTCCTTTACAATGTTAATTTAATTTGCATATGGGCAGCAGTGCTAAACCTGCTTTTAAGATCTACAGGACAGGCACTGATTAAGAATTTGACAGCATTACCATGATGTTCATTAGTTAGAGAGTTGCTCTCACAGTAGGCTCTCAAAAAGTAATCAATATGGTTAAAAGGAAAATATTGTCACACCTGAGTCCCTCGTAAACCTTTATTCTTCTCCAGAAACACAATTCCAGCTTTCCAAATCACAAGAATGAATGTCAGAAGTTTGGACAATTGCACCACTGCTGCAATTTTCCACTCATATGATATCATATGAACCCATGCTATCACGTGTTTCACTCATAAGATAAAATATTAATGTTATAATTAGAAAACTTTTTCTGTTTAGAACTGAATGACAAGGTCACTAACTTGTGCCCAGCTAAGAAACAACAGAGTGGTAAAGCCAAAGAAGGGCTAACTTCTGACTCCAACCCTAAAACAAGCACAGTCTCATTTGTGAAATACTTATTTAAAGTGTAGTATGTTGAGAAATTTATTCTCCAAGGTAGATCAATTTGCCACTGAAAGAATGTGGACAAAAGTCTCCATAAGAGACTTTTCAAGACAGCTTATTCAAGGATTCTTTGACATTAATATATTGCAATTTGAGGCATGTGAAATTTACAATCCACCTAAGAAATAAATATCATTATAGTTCATTTTAAGCTAAATGCAAAACTAAAAGGAAATAACATAGAATGATACTTCCATTCTTTTCTAAGCAAAAAATTCAACAAATTATAGGGAGTCTTTCACATAATCAAATATAAAATCATGGCACTCTTGTACTTCACCTATGAAAATTTTAAAGAACTTTCTAAAGGTTGGTGGGCAACTGTAATTATTTTCCTTTTGAACAGAATAAAAATTTTAGTGCTTAACCTTTCTGGGACTGGAGCCTTGGACCACAGAACAGAAAGGAATCTTCTTCTATTATAAAAATATTACATTTTTCTCTGGCACAAAATATAGCTTTCAAATGTATTATGGGGTTTTAACTATGAAAGATATAAATGCCAATGTGTTTTTTTAAAATTTCTTACACATTCTAAAATTTAAAATTATTCTGATGTTCACAGAATTTTGCAGAATGTGATTTATGCAAGTGCTAATCAGTCATAAAACATGGCAACCTTGCCGTATTTGGGTTGGCAGAGGGAATGTGCCTAGTTACTAGAGCACTGGGATTGGTAAAATGGAACAATAAAGTACTAGATGTTCATAAAATTTTCCTTTTCAAGACAGTAGTGCAAACAGTAATTGCATATTGGGAGAATTACACCACTGATCCTGTTAAGGATGTGTGGTAATAATCAGTAATTTTTTCTTCCTGTGAGAAGCACTAATTTACTACATTTACTCGGTTTTTTTGTTGATTAAAGTCTTTGTGATGGTATAACTATAGTTATCTGTCACTGAATACATATAGAAAAGCCTTTTCAAATCCCATTTCATTTAGAAACTATAAAACAATTATTTCTCTACCATATGCAGGAGACATAGGATTCTCAGCTGCTCTCCAAACCTGCAGTTCCTCTAATCTCACGTGTTTCACTGTGTGCTGAATGGAGATCCTTCAGTGAAGTGTTTCATCAGCCAAAGCAAGGCAAACTCACCAAGACACCAGCCACAAGCCCAAAGTGACATCTTAACATTCTTCCTTTCTCCACACCTTCTCCCACCACTGGAACCTGGAAGGGTCAGGTGGGAGAGTGACACTCTTACCAGCGGGAAGAGTGAATTTTCTTCATTATTACCTTTTTTCAAGGGAAAGGCCCCCTTCTGAACCTTTTGCAGCTTTCCACATAGATTCACCAGTATTTTAGCTCCTTGGGGAGCTCCTCTTCTGCAACAGCCAAGCAGGGACCAGAAGCCTTTCTGAGGAGAATCAGACTACAGTGCCCTGCTAGCATAAGGTAAAATTGTAGCTTACTCATCTTCTGAGGATTAATGGGTGAAAGACTCCTGATGGTGGTGGTGAGAAATGGGAGGGATTTCCTATTGATTTCTCATTTTCTCAAAATGAAACAGCATTTGCCATTACAGTAAGCAAGAAGATGAAAAGTGCTAGGTGAGAGAAATAGAATTATTTCTGTCTTAGAATTCCTACACTTCAAAAACTTATTTTTTCCCTTGCTTTTAGACCATTTTCAAACCAACTTTTACTTCATACTTTTTCCCCCTCATTTTGACAGTATTGCTGAAGTCTCACAGAGGCAGGCCACAGGCTAGTTTAGTTTGTTTCTCTTTTTCAAATTCCTGTCCCTGACTTTTAGAGGATAATCACCTTCATAAATCCAACTTATTTTCAAGAGTCGTTCTGGGTTCTCTGTACCTCTAAAACCCAGATATTAAAACCCTACCCATATGCAGAATGAAGTACATAAACACAATGAAAGAAGTTCGCATAACTGCATGCCCCATCTCCTGCTGGCATGAAATGCTGGTGGCAGTGCTGATCATGGAAACAGATTTGACTAAAGACAGTCTCCATAAGAAATGGACAAGGAAGCAAAAATAACTTGCCAAGCAGCAGTTCAGCAGCATGGAACACTGATAGCAGGCCCTTGTGGAGCACAAGAGAACACTGTTTTTATAGCTGATTCCATCCTATGTTACCTTGCTTTCTCCCACTTTTCCTACTTCACTTGGAGATGTGAGTGCTGATTTCTCATACTGCTCCTGGGTTTCCTGTTACTGCATCCAATAATCTCAAGCTCAGTCTCTTGCCCTTGGCTTCCCTTTGTCCTTCATCCTGGTCTATAACCAGGAAGCTCTGAAGTGCTCCCACCCTCCCCACTGCCTGCTGCCCACTTCCCAGTCTTCAGCTCTCCCAAACACTCATTCCCAAATCCCTACTCAACTACTCACACCCGTCCCTTTTCTTTTTTTATCTTACAGCCCACCTTTACTGTATTTCTCCCATTAAACTTCCTTTCTCTTCCCTTCCCTGTGAAACTTGCCATAACTAGCTCCTTCCTGAGTCTCTCCCTTTTCCTTGTGGTTAGGAGATGGACCATTTCTTCCACTCCTGTTTGTTTCTAATGAAAAAAGTGCTGGGAGCAGTGAGGTGTGTCAACCTTTGCTCTGGCCCAGAGCAAGCCAGAAACACTTGTTATAAAGAAACTAAGTTTTGACTCTCGCCTGAATTGCTCCAAATTGCCAGATTTTTGTTTATGGATATAGGCAAATTATAAGTTTTCCATTAGTCTTATTCTTAGGAAGGCGTGAATCATTTTGGCTTGACTTTTCATATAAGTATCTTCTGTCAGCTGGCATGGAAGACTTCACTCCTTCCATAAATAAAAGCAAAGCATCACATTGCATTACAGGCAATGATTCTACTGCTACAGACACATGTTAAAACTGAACTTCCAAATCAATCCACTCAAGAATTTCTTAGGAAAACCACAGAGGGTACATTTTTTGAGAAATACAACCTCTTTTTTGACTTTCAGGCCAGGAAGTCACTATAAAGAACTATGAAGTATTTGAACACACATTACTTAAGAATTAGAGCTGTTGTGAAAAACTGTTATCCTAATTGGAGCGATTTTGGATCTATGTCACTTGCTGGTGCAATTGTCATCGCAGAACTTCACAAGACTGAAAGGAAGCTTACCTGTCTTGATTTGAAAACCAGCTGGGCAGCAGTCCCCAGGCACTTAGCCAGTCTTTCTTCCTGTTCCAAGTTCTTTTTTTCCCTCTACATCACAGGCAGATTTCCAAGGGCAACTAACTCTTCTTGTTTCTATCCTGAAGTTCGCTCACAAGTCAGGAGAAGTTTATAAAGCCTTGCAGTTAAGATTTATCACCAGAGGATTAGTCTGCGCAGCTCTGAACCCATGACATTATTTTCTGTTTAGGTCATTAGTCTAAATCCATGTCTGTTTACTGGTTGCTTTTTCAAATATTTATTCTTTTTGATTCCTAAACTCTTCATGGCCTCCTGTCTCAAACTGGTGAGATGAATAGTTGCTAATAGTAAATAAGGGAAAACATCTTCAAGCATATTTTTAGCCACTTGAATCAATCCGTTTTAACTCCATGACTTTGTGAGATGCGTCTCAGATACTCTCTGTTCCCACCTCCTTCCACAAACCCTCGGGCAGCTGAATGTCATCAGTACACCCTGAGATTCAGATCCCTACATGGTATATGACCCACACTACTTCTCCAGTCCTGCTGGGCACACCCCAGCACTTTTGTCTGTCCTCTGTTCAACTCTTCTCAATCCTTATTCTCAAATGTAGCCAGGACTAAATAGTGGTGTCACATGCTGGAGTGACACCACAGAATTATTATTCTCGATGTCTCTAATGCCCGACAATATCAAAATTATTAGACATTGGTATTACTATGATAATCTCAGCACTAGCCTAGCACTTTTCTGCGCAGCCTGGTTTGATCTCTAAGGAAAGCTCTGAGACTTTTACTCCATAATCTGCAGGATTCCTTCCATCTGCACGGATGGTCATAGTAGTTCTGCCATAAAAATCACTGCAGTGTGCTTCACAAGAATCTGCACCTACACCTGTCCTGGTTTGTCTGCCGCTCTCATTTTACCCTCGTCTGCCTCCCCAGCAGATCCCGCAGTACATATCTGTCCCCTTGTGGCCTGTGCCTGACACAGCCTTGCCACTTCATAGGATCCTTTAGGCTGACCACAGCCTTTCAGCTTTTTCTCTTCCCCACACAAGCGTGTACTGACTGCCCCCACCCCAGCAGCTCCAGAAAACTACCTAAAAGGGGCATGAAGCATTTTCAGGTGCCGTCTAAAAGTGACAGCAGTCTCACACAAGAGAGTGAACTGAGTCTTGCCGTCTGCCGAGTGCCACACAACGCTGCAAAGGTGCAGTCACACCCAGGCTAGAGGCAAGGTGCACAGAGCAGGCTGCCAGGTCTGAAGGGTAGAAAGTGGCAGCATAGCAAGTGTGGACAGATTTCTCCAGCAACCCTACACAACTCGGCTGGCACTGGGGCTCCTTGCAAGGCGTGCTCTGGAAACCTTGCTGGATGAAGGACAGGGCTAACCACAGAGATTTTGCTGCAGGCAAGTGATCTGTGAAAGATCAAGGTGAGAAAGATATTGTGAATGGCAACACATCTAATGCAGCATGTGGAGACTAAGAAAAAAAACGTCTTCAGAGAAAGAGAGTTGTTTGCCAGTACTGTGTTTCTGCTAGTCCTTTGGGATGCCTACTGGGTTAATCATGAGTCCCTGACCTCCTCCAAGGGCAAGATGCCAGCTAGAGTGGCCGACAATATCAAATTCATACTGCTACTTTAAAATTTATACTGCATATTTTTACATTGTTACTGCAGTACGAAGGACACAGAGAAAAAACGCTTGGAAATACTTAGCAAAATAGTTTTCATGCTAGAAATAGTCTTAGTTCTTCTAACTTCATGCCAGCTTGGGCCCAGGAGAAGCCTGGCATCAGGCTGGCAATCAAAGCGCAGTTTACAGACGGCAGACACCCCCTGTTGGCACCAGAGGTGCCTCTTTGGTTTGCCCGGATTTACACCCCTGTTTGCAAGGCTCCCCCGACCTCCTGCCACAGCCCGCAGCGCTGCTGTGGCCGTGCTCTTCCGCGCAGTACGAAAACACGACCAGGAGGGAAAGGGCTGAGTCAGCTCTGCTGGTGTGTTCCTGCCTTCAGAGCAGCCCCAGGGAAGATCTTCCAGCATCCCAGAGCTATCATCACATACTTGTTTTGTAACCAGAGCCCCCAGTGTTTTGTGGTCGACGTTGTTTTTTTCAGATTAAATTGCATTCACTGGTCTATTTAGAAATAGTATTAATAGAAAATCGAACGTTTTGCTTACAACCAAGCACTTATCCTCCCCATCCAGCACACTAACATTCCATTAAAAAAAAAAAAGTCCAAATCATTTTATGGAAACTTTAATTTATAACACAGATTATTAAAGTACACATAACCCAGGGTGAAAACCTATTCAGCTCCCAGTTTGGTGAGACTTCCTGCTCAGCAGTCCCATCTCTAGCATTACCAAAACCACCTGACACTTGGTTTCTCTACTTGGGACCCGTTTGTAGTCCACTTGCTCACACTGCAATCTTCTTTGTCTTGTTTCTCCTACTTATCCGAACTGTAAGTAGTCACAGGGGAAAAAATAAAAAAAACATACCTCAACTGTTTTATTTATTCCCTTCTGAAAATGATGTGTTCTTTTTTGTCTCAGGGCTCAGCAGCTGACTTTAAAACTGACAGAAAAGTAATCTATTTTGTTCAAACAAATTGTGGTGTTTTGTAGAATTTTCATTTCTGACTCAGTTATTCCTCACTAATTATGAGTGCAGTCTAATAAACTCATCCTCCTTTTCTTCCAGAATAAAAAAACCACATAGCCATAGAGGATTCTTACTTGTTTTGACAAAGTAAAAAACTATCTGAAATCTTCCATTGGAAAAGGATTACCCTTGAACATTCTTTCCAGTTTCTACTCTGGCAAGCTATCATTTTTTTATTTTCCACATAGTTAACTAATTTTGTTTTATATGCCTCAGTAATATCAGAGATACCTTTTCTTTAATTTCATACAGAATTTCACTTAATTTTGCTCCATTCCTCACCCTTTTTTTTTTTAAGATGGTCAAGGGAAATAATCAGAATCTGTAATCTTAAAAAATACTTCTATTTCACATGGAAAATTTGGGAGAACACATTACTTTTTCTCTGGAAATGTACCTGATTCATCATCTGCCTTTTTTTAAAATTAAAATCTATTATGACTTGGGTCATTCATATTTCCTGCACTGTCATAATATGCAAAATAATCCAGTACCTGAACAGCCCTAGGAAAATGTGGGTGATGCACACATCCACAGAAAATGTGAAAAAGCAAGCAAACTGCTTCATACAGTTATAATAAACTGTAGAGCAACATCAGTCAAAGAGTAGTTTAATGTGATCTGTCTTTATGTTTCCTAATTCTAATTTAGCAAGCACTTGAATACTTTTGCACTTAATTTCTTTGAGGACTCCAGGTTCTACTACGTTAATGCTCTGAGGCATGGTTCTGCTGTGTTGCAAATGGTGTATTATCAGTCTTATGATACATAGGCAAAAATTCAGTTCCATGTACTTTAATACACTCATTATAACACTCATTTTGATATTTGCTTTGTGATTTTATTATTACAATATTTATGGCATGAAAATTATTTAATTTCAGTATCTACAAATGCAACATTTTAAATAGTGGAGTTTTGCCTTAACATTAGGTAGTGAAGTTGTCGTCATTGGAGTTGGTTTGGCTGTTATTTGGAGAAAAAAATGTAGCTCTGTAGCTGTACTGTTCTGTGAGTTAACACATATTGCTTCTATTTTGATATGCATTCTGTTGATAAATCAGGAATTCTTTACCACAATAAAAGAGTAATTATGAACAGATAATAAACTCTAAATCCCATACCTATTACTAATATGAACAAACCTAGTAAAAATAATGTACTGGAAGAGGGATGTCTGCTGACACAACCTGAATTCACATTCAAAACACCTGTCCCGTGTTGAATGCATCTTGGTTTAAAAAATAAGAAAACATTTGAAACAAATGTTGAAAACATTCATAAGCCTCTTCTTTCAAAAAAAAGACTAACTTCAATGCTGTGTGAAACAAGCCTTAAAAAATACTGAAAGTCAGTTTGTTCAGGGGTTACTTAAATTATATAGGTCAAAAATCACTTGAACTTTGCTACATCAAATTACTTCTCTTATTTATTTGCTTTGGCTAAATGAAGAAAGTTGTCCAAAAGTAAAGCAAATACAAGGAATATTAATAGTCAGATAATAGGTCATATTCCTTTATGAACATCATGAGCAGTAATACTGCAGAAAATACAGATCTGCTGTGGAAAAAAAAAGGCATTAGAAAGTCTTTATTCTTTCTGAAAATTCTTCAGCTTTCTGCTGGCTTAACATGCAAGACAGTAATCAAGCATTGCTACCAACTTCAGGCGAAAATCTGCCTCCTCTTAAATAATTTGGAGAACTTTGCTGGTGGCTTCTGTGGGACTGGAACTTCACTGCTGGTGCCAGGGCTGGTCACAGGGTGGAAGGGTACAGGGCTAACAAGCCTGACAGGAGACTCTAAGTCTTCTGGCAGACAAGAAATAATCTCACATTGCAACTTTACTTTGTGATTATCACTCTCAGAGAATATTTCTTAATGTTATGAATGTATTATCGGGTCTGAGTGGACCTAAATTTGTAATGCAATTTACTTCATTTTCAAAATATGGTAAATCATGCTTTGTATGATATTTATTAATGTAGATGAGGAAAATAGGTTTTGTTCTTTAGTAATAACTCAAGCAGAAGTGCCTATAAAACCAGCAGAACACAAACTGAAACTACTTGTATTATCTCACAGAGATAACCCTCTAAATTCCCAATCAACATATCTTAAAATATTTCAGTCTTTTACTTGGAAATTGTGGTGCTTTCCTAAGTTTAAGTCTATATGATTTAATATTAGCTTTCTTCTCTATTCCATTTATTAAACTTTACCTGAAACGCAACTGTAGAATCATAGAACAGTTTGTATTGGGAGGGATATTTAAGATCATCCCGTTTCAACCCAACCCCCTTGCCTTGTACAGTGACATCTTCCACTAGACCAGGTTGCTCAGAGCTTTATCCATCCTGGCCTTGAACACTTCCAGAGATGGGGCATCCACAACTTCTCTGGCAACATGTTCCAGTACCTCACCACACTCACAGAAAATAATTTCTTCCTAATATCTAATCTAAACTTGCCCTCTTTCAGTTTGAAGCCATTCCCCCCAAAACAATGTTACATAATAAAACAAGAAATGAAATTGATTTTAATCCAGATAGCCACAGGAGCACAAGAATTTACTCTATCTCTTCAAATGACTGATTTTGCAAAAGCTTCGGTGTTTGTTTACCAGCAAGTCACTGAGAAATAATTCTTCAGAAGCAAATGAAATAAAAGCATGCTTTGAGACCCTAGCCAGATACCAAATTTACCACTCTTACTTGAAAAACTGTCATTTTTCTTAAAATAGTATGTTCAGTTTTACTAAGTGGGTTATCATTTGCTGAGATACTCTAGAAAGCCCACAAATGGTCAGACATAAACAGGTAAGTCTTCTTTACTGTTCTACACATCCATACAAAACATATAAAGGGAAGAAAAAACTAAAACCACAGAATCAAGTTTGATTGTGCTATTAAAGCAGATTTATTGTCCATATTAAAAAGAAAAAAACCCACAAAATTTAATAACACTCAGAAAGGGTGATTAACAAGAAGTTTTTATGATTAAGAGGTACTTCTGTACACCTCATCATCACTTTTCTGAAAATTAAGGCTTTAATAGTTCGACTATATTGTTTAGTGAACAAGCATTTTAAAATAATTTTTCATTAACTCAGAAGAATTGGCACTTATTTGGCTTGTGGATTAATTGCCCATGGAATACAGCAGCTAGAAGCAAAATTTTCAAGGTATCATGACAAGGCCAACACTCAATTTTACCAAGTATATCTGTATCAGGAACATGACAAGACCCTGCGAGAAAGCCTTTGCTGCAAAAGTGACGTTTTTTTGTTTTGCCATAAGAGGAGACAAAGGGAACCAACAGAAGAAAAAAAAATCTCTTGTTCCAAAACTGAGATAATCCTCTAACTTCCAGACTGTGTTGAAGCTGAAGCCCTTATGTGTAAAAATGCAGAGAGGTCTCATTTGGCAAGAGGAACAGCAGCAGGACAACACCTACTTTATTTCATCTGTGTCACCCAGAGTCAAAGCACAAGGAATGCCGCTGAAGCAAGCATTCTCTAACTTCTCAAAACTGTGGACTGGCCCTGGATGGACCATGACTTCAATGCCTCTGCAGTGAAACTCGAGGGCACTGTTGCTGTATTGCCTATCATTTTCATAACTGAAGTATTATGCTGCCCAGGGATTTTATGTTTGCAATCTCTAGGCTGCTGGCTTTACTCTACCCATTCTGCTCAGTCTACCTATTGAAATGGATAAAATCAGCCCTAGTTGGTGTCTGTAGAGTAGAGAACAGAAATAAACATCTGTTTTCTAGCAGCATGTCTAGCAGGTAAGGAAGCAAACAGAAGATTTTACTTTGTTCTGCCTCCTTTCAATGAAGAAGCTGGATGTTTTTTTGCTGCTCCTCTGGTGTCCTTGCCACGTCTGTGAGGCAGACACAGGGGAAGCAATGGTGCTGATGAGAGTGAATCAACCCGTCAAGGCGTGTAATGATTTCATAGTCAGGAAGAGCCAGGCTGGCAATGTCGAGGCCCAGCATCCGCGAGACCACTTCTCGGAAATCTGCCAGCTGCAAGAGCAAACAGAAGGGAATAAATTAAATAGGAAGCAAAGGGAAAACATGTACATATATGCGTACACACAAACACAAGCACTTGTATTATCAGTGCAAAATATAGGCATTTCTGCTGTTGCTCAATACAGAGAGCAGAAGAGGATGGAAACAGCCCATTGGGGAATACAGCAAATCACAAAACACATAAACAGCCAAGACGTCAAGTGTCTCCGACACAAAACACAATTTTCAAGTGTTTCTTTAGTATCTTTCGCAGGCGTATCTTCCCTGCTGACTCAACTGCAAAAATTGAGGAAAACACAGGCAGAGGAGTTGCACTTGGCCCAGATGACAACAAACCATATAGACAGCTGGGAACTCTGGTGGGCACGTCCCAGAGCATGGGCTACGGTGCTCGTCCTTGGACACTATCTGCCACCGCTCCCCTCCACCCTGCACTTTCTTGTGGAAACCACAGCAGAAAGGAAGTTATAAAAAGGGTGGAAGTTTGGCACATGCTGCGGTCTGACTTTGACTTGAATCAGGATACAGCTCAAATTTAAGATGCAGTTTAAGAAAATGGTTGTTTTTCTTCTTAGTATAGCTGCTGAAAATATGTCATAGGAATGGTATTTGGTAAAGTAATTAAAGACACCGGCTTTCTCTCTGCTGTTCCAAATGGACAGACATCCACAAGTAGTTGTCATCACTGCTGATTTACTCTTCTCAACTCACAAAATGAATCATTTGAAGTCAAACTTCAAGGCCTCTTCAATGGACAATGAATTACACAGCTGAAATGACAAATGCCTTAACACCGTTATCATCAAGACACAAAAAAGGAAAATGTTCCTATTTGAGGAAATATGCTTTTCTTGCTGTCTATTTCAATGCCAAGGTCCCCATTCCCAAGCATAAAAGAGACTTAAAATGTCACAGAACCATCAAGACCATCAAGAAACTGGACTCATGCTCTAGTGTGGCAGCACCCTCACTCCACCAAAAATGCCAAGGGCTGAGGGTAAGGAGGAGATAGACACACTACTGAAAAGTGCCCAAGCCCAAGCACAATACTGTGCAGAATTCTAAAGCAGTTAGAATCTGTCAGGAAAGGTTTTTGAAGCTTTCCTGAAAACAAGGTCTCACTTCCAAGGCTTTGCCAAAGACAGTTTGTTTCAAACCCTGAGGAGCTGCCATCAGTTCAGAAACACAAATACAGAAACCAAGACAGAATAGGGCTGAGGTCTGGAGTCCTCAGCAAAAGACAGACATGGACCTGTTAGAATGGCTCCACAGGAGGGCCACAAAGACAATCAGAGGGCTGAAGAACTTCTGATAGGACATAAGGCTGGCAGAGCTGGGCTTGTTCAGTCTGGAGAAGAGAAGGCTGCAGGGAGACCCCATTGCAGGCTTCCAGTACTTAAAAGGGGCTTACAAAAAAAAGAGGGAGGGCAACTTTCTGCTCAGGCATATAGTGATAGGAAAAAGAGGAAGGGTTTTAAACTAAAAGAGGCGAGATTTAATTAGATATTAGGAAGAAATTCTTTACTGTGACAGTGGTGAGACACTGGAACAGGTTGCCTAGGAAAGTTGTGGATCTCCCATCCCTGCATGTGTTCAAGGCCAGGTTGGGTGGGGGGCTCTGGGCAACCTGGTCGAGTGGAAGGTGCCCCTACCCATGGAAGGGCTGCTGGAACTAAATGATCTTTAAGGTCCCTTCCAAGCCAACCCATTCTATGATTCCATGATTTGAGAATTCAGTCTCAGCTCTCTATTACCAAGGCAGTGCGATATCTTGGATCAAATGATGGAACGACGTTACACCAAAACTCCAGAATTCCCGTCTATTATCAACACCAGTTCAGGAGGTCACTGACGTGGGGCTCTGGCAGTGTGCTGGGCAAGTACCATTTAGCAGAAGCTAAAGACTTTTTTAACATCTGGATCACAGACAGGATGAGCAGGCAGCAAAGCTAGAATTTTTTCCATACAGACTTTACATTAAAAGATCAAAGCAGCTCTCTGCAAAGATCCAGCCTTTGGATGAAGGAGAGAAATAATAAAGGATAAACATCACTGTAGACTCAAACACAAAGTTATGCTACAGCAGTCAACATTCCTGCTAAATATCCTTTGCACCTTCCATTCAGTGAGTAAAATTATCACAAGTAAAAAACACAAAATGAATGCAATTTAGAGCATTAACTCAAGATATTGGGTGGCAGGAGTTTGGAGAAGTAAAAAGCAGACACTATTTTATTTTTCACGCTATAACTACAAGAAAGTAGAAGGATTCTTAGTCCAACAGAAAGAAAAAAAATTGTCCAAAGAATATTGCAACAGTATTCAAGTGGTTTGAAACGCCTTGGGTTCAGACGGTAAAAATTCAACAGTTGTGTGCTTTTAGCAAATACTCAATGTATGACTCCATGGAATAATCTCCTGAATACATTTAATATCTTCTTCTGTGTGCTGGATGCTTTGTTTCCTCATGAGATATGTGAAGAAATTAAATTTTCCAGCCAAATTTCTAACCTTCATTATAAAACAAGACAGTGATAAGGTTTCCAGAAAAAAAAAGAGCCCATCCCCAGGTTGTTGGTCTTCTCTCCATGTAAATAAAGAAATATTTTTCTAGATTAATTTTCTGAAATAGCAGTCTTAAATTTCATCCAGAGTCATTATTAAGGCCAACACACAGCATAAAATTTTTAGCTGGAAAGCCTAATGAAGTTCTAAGCAGTTGAAATAAATTTAAAATTACAAATTTTTTGCTTTAAAGAAATATCCCATTTGCTTTCAACCATTATGACATCCATAACATTGCTACGAAACACAACATACAGGGCAATAACATACATACGTCACAATTTTTGAAATTAGAATGCAGCACATTTACTAATATGTTTCCCACAAACTACTTATGAGTTTATTCCTTGTGAGTTACTACAAAAATTATTCTCATCTAAACTTTAAAAAAGTTATATATCACAAATTGATCCAAGATAGTTACATTCAATATTAAGTCTGTGGGGTTTCTTGAGGGGTGGGGTTTTTTCCTTATGTTTTCCAACATTCTTTGAATTTATGGCCTATGCACAGTAATATAGAATCATAGAATCATTTAGGTTGGAAAAGACCTTTAAGATTATCAAGTCCAACTCTTGATATACAGTGCCAAGTCCATCACTAAACCATGTTCACATCTTTTAAATACCTTTAGGTTTGGTGACTCAGCCACTCCCCTGGACAACTTGTTCCAATGCCTGACTACCCTTCCAGTGAATAAATTTTTCCTAATATCCAATCTAAATCCCCCAGCACAACTTGAGGCTGCTTCCTTTCATCCTATCACTTAGTCTTGTCAAATCTCTTACAACTGGCAAGGAGAAAGTGCAAGAGATGGACATGTGGGAAACAAAAGGAAACAGATGAGAAGCTGATAACTCTTATACATAAGATATTTGGGAAAAGGCATATCTTAAAAGAGATACTAGGCTTTTACAGCATTTTAATATTTCTCTAAAAGGTGATGTAATATTTTGTGATGAACAAAGGAAATAAGGCCTGTATTTATTATTCTCTTGCAAAATTTAACTTGCAGAATAGCTTTGCAATCACACTTGTCAATCCAGCTCACAAGTGTGAGCTAAAATTTCCTTGTTTGATAATGTTTGGGACAGTTTTAAGCACAGCTGGATAGCTGTTCCACCTATACCATATTCCTACATTCTAAGGGACACCTAGCACTTGTCAAATACCTATACACCTACCTGTCTCTCTCTTTTTTCTAGCTCTGCAAGGCTTGTTTTAAGCACCTTCATCTCACTGGTAACTGCTTCTAACATATTTTTGTTTTTTTCTTTATCTTCAGTAGATTTACGCTCCTTTAAAAGAAGTTCTGATTTGACAGAGCTAAGTTGTTTCTCAGCTTTTTCTTTCATTCTTTCCAATTTGCCTTGAGACTTATTGAGTTCCTCTATTGTTCTGTTCTGCTCCAAAGTTTTGATCTGCAATAAGACAAGGAAGTGTTAAATTTGTCATGCTTTTATATCTAACATGAGCAAATAAAAAAATATGAGGAGTGATCATGAATAAGCACTTTAATGTGGTTTCTTTTGGGTTCTTGATTAAATCATCCCATGTACTTGTGAACTGAAAAGTTATTAAAGGAGACTGGCCTACTTCAACACAATTAACAGAAGTCTTTTTCTTTGAAAGACAGTGAATTCTCTATAGATTTTGTGAAAAGAGGTAACAGGACAGAAAAAAAACCACAGTGAGGGTTCACTCTCTGCCAGCCCTGGAAAAATGTCATGAAAAAGGGTTGCCAAATATTTTGCTGGTAAAAATTGTTCAATTGAAACATGCACATAATTATCTATTTCACTCCATCCACCACGAGACACAAAGTCACATAAAATCAATCTTCCTTTCTTCTAGTGGTGGCAAGCTATCAATGACTGCAAACTACTTGTATTCACCTGAGTTAAAACAGGTAATGTATTACTGCTGTGATGTAGCACAACATAGAAACAATTAAAATTTAGCAACTTGCCTGTTATATTCCCCCCATACCTATCAGAAGGGACCTTCTGTGAGCAATGCATGGGAAAATACAAGATGACAGCCATATCAACAGGAAAGAAAGGGATGCACATATCATATTTTTCTTACGCTAGCCTGAAAATTTACATTGTGCATTGCAGATGCTACTTAACACACCAAGACAAATTGTAAAATATGGAAAACATTGTAATATTATATTAGCTTTCACCACCTCTAGAGATTTGAGCAATTCTCCATGAACACATTTACCGTAAATGAACTCCAACTGTATCCAACCAGAATAGAAAAATGGGTGGAAGCATAAATGTAATCTTTTAACTCACCTTAAGTTCACTGGTTTCAGAGAGCTTGGCTTTGAGATCAGTATTTGTTTCCTTTGCCAGATCAAGCTGCTTCTGTAGCCTCTCTATCATCTTATGTAACTTTCTGACAGCGAGATTGGCCTCATCCCTTTCCACAGCTAAGGCGGTCCTTACTTGCTTCTCTCCTTCCAGCTGGGTTATTTTCTGCTGCAGAAGTTTCATGTGCAGCTCTTTGCTTTCAAGCTTTTCTTTCTGAGTCTTCAACTTGATTTCCAAACACAAGGACATTTGAAAAAGTATATGTGAAATACAGTGGTACTACAATTGGTTTGCAAATTTAATCCCCATATTGCACATATAACCCGAACTCCTTTTTCTCTCTTGAAAACTCTGTAAAGAATCAAGATATATACCCTAATTGATACTCCCAATAGTACCAATTCATTGTGCTTCTCCATTATTTTAAACCTGAAACAGACCCCATTCTCACCTCCATCCCTTTTTGACAAGCCTAAACCCAAAAGATTTAACTCTGTCATAACAGGATGACAGAAGAGTGTTTGACTAAATTTGAACAGATTTGTTCCTGCAGGAACAATTGAATGAAGGAACAGTTCTTGTTGGAAATTCTTGGTGAAGTACAATCAACACCCTACTAGTTTCTAGAGAAGTTTGTGTCATGTGCCTCCCTCCCCAGCAGATCCTTTTAAGTTTAAATATTAATAGCAGTTGTTAATAAAGTGTATTAAAAAGTAGACACATATAAACATGCATAACTTCATACTTTTTTCTTAAGTTGTGAAAAGCAGTATCGTGTTCATCTGACTGGTGGATGCAATATGCAGCCTGTTTGCACAGCTTGCAAACATTCACTATCTTCTTTTTATGTAATGGACATCTTTGATATTCCTTGCACATAAACAGCCTGCTGCCTCTATCAAGCCACCTTAGAAATAAAGCCATAGCAACGTTTATCTTTGAATGGTATGTCTTTTCTGCGTACCTTCCTTCTGAGGCTGTATGCCACAGTCTTGTTTTCAATCACTGCATCACCTTCCAGTTTCACCAACTGCTCTACCCGGGCTAGGATCGCATCCGTAGTCATGTCAAATCCAACCTCTGCTGCTAGACTATCCAGCTTCATCTTCTCATTAAGTTGCTCCAGAAATTTCAGGTACTAAGGCATGGAAAAGTGGGCAGAAGGAGAATAAAACTTCATTAAAAGTCATGAAGTACAATTTAAAAGCAATCCCTACTACGGTGGCAGTCAACAATACATTGTCAAGTATTATGCACAAGAAATAATATAATGAAAGGGTATGTTTATAGTGCACACTCCTGACACAACTGCAAATTCTCCATATGACCATTTTTAGTCAATGCTTATTTTGCTCATAAATCCCTAGACCTACTATATTTATCTTCTTGGTAAGAGAAGATTGGTTTTTGCTTCCCTGCAGCACTAGGTACGTCCCTACTTCTGATGTGACTGATACCTGTGATGCCATGGATGACATAGGATGTAGTCTGAGGAGATGTGGGAATGTTAACATGGTCAGTCTTTAGCCCTTTCTGGAACTGCAAATTTTAGAGATATAAGTAATTTGTAAACCAGTAATTCAACATTATTTTAATTGGATCTCCATCTGGTTTATTGATGTGAATACATACAGATATCAAATATTATTCAATCTCTTTTTTCCTGCTTTTGCTGTGCCCTACCAGCTCTTTAAAAATTGCTTTAGTCCCCTGCTGTCAATTAGATTCTCTTGCAAAATACAAACTCCTCCTTCTCACTAAGAACTGTTTCCATTTGTTTTCTCTTACTTCTGTTGCAGACCATTATCTTTGCAAAGAACCAATAAAACAAACAAAAAAAAACCCACCAGCAGCTTCACAATTGATTCATTAGCAAGAATACCTTTTTGTTTCATGATACTTCTTATTAAAAAATTTTAAAACAGCAGCAGAAGAAGAAAGCACTGACGTTGTCCATTAACAGAAAAAAAAATCCCAAGAAAAACCTCTTTATTATGGCAAAATCTAGACAGAGATTTAGGAATCTAGGGCCACATGTTTTTCACAGAGGAAGTAGAGGGGAAGAAACAACTCCTTTTTCTGATTTTCTCCCAATGTGGTGGATACTTCATTCATAAAATTTATTGTATCACGGTCTAAGGCAAAACAATAGCATAAAATTGTTGATTCTTTGCAAATCCAACTTTCTAAGCATTCATATTGGCCTGGCAACATGCTACAACTTTGCCTTTCTTAGCTGTAGTGTTTAACTTTCCAGGTACTATGTCATTTTTCAAACTCTTTGGTATGTGAATGAGTTATAGGCTAACTATATTCATTCATACAATTAACAGAGCAATCCTAGTAGCCATGATTGTCTAAGAATATAAGAGAATCAAAGACTGCAAGATCTTGAGAGATTGCAGACCAGATGACCAGAGAAAGACATAGAGATCAGAGAAAATGTTGAAATCAGAGAATCATTGGAGGACTTTTGATGCGTTTATGGGGACTTCATTTAAGCTGGTTTTGGGGTGGGTTTGGTTTTTTGGGGGCTTTTTGCTTGTTTTTTTGTTTTGTTTCACAATAATGGACTAGGAACTCAAAATTTTAGCTACTATATCCAACTGCAATTGTTGGCCGAAGAAGTAATATTACTACTCCCTACATAATGTCTGACTTTGCTAATTCGCATTTCTCACAGTGCTCCAGATGACCAAAGCACTACAAGGAGCACTATCTCTGTCTTTAGTGACTTCTATTCAAAAGTAAATAATGTGTGCAACTACTTTTTGTTTCTCAAGCTTCAAACCATCTTGCATCAGGTCTACAGTTAGTAATTCCTCTTCCAAGTGCTTCAGTTGATTGTGGAAATTCTCAGAACATTTTTCAGCTTTCCTGCTCCTCTCCAGAGTTTCATGGTACAATCTGGTCTGATTTTCCAAAGCTTCAGTCAATTTAGCTAATTGGATTTCAAGCTGAGATATCATCTAGGGAACAAGCAAACCAACAAAACATATGGGGTTAGGTGGGTGTGGAAATGCTAGAAAGATATGAAAGATACATCATAAAATTACTAAAAATAGGGAAAAGCATCTATCTTTAAAATACATGCATTAAAAAGAAAAAAAAGAGAAACATCTGCTGTAACCACCAGCAAAAAAATGGCAGAAGTGGAGACACCCAGAAGTGAACAGCAGATACCATATATGAGTTAAATGACTAAAAGGGACTGCTATCTATTAAAAAATCAATACAAGCTAATTTAGACTCAAAATTTCCAAAGATGTGGGCATAGCAGCAATACCTGGCAGTCAGATATCATCCTTTAAAATAAGCCAATAAAATCACTATTCTATTGAGGAGCTGGTTAAAAAAAAGCATAAAAGTTATTTAGAAAATACATTCAGCATGTAAGGGAGAATGTAGATAAGGATAACTAAGTCTCAGAAGAGTGTTTCCCAATTGTTAACTCTTAAGGAGTGTTTAACTAAAATATTTTGCTAAAAAAAAAAATAATAATAATAATTTCTGTAGTCTAATCAGACCCCAAGGATTAGAGGATAAAATCTCATAAAAAGCAACTAGAATAACTTTGAAAAAATTTCTACTTCTTCACTGTTAACTTTACAACACTTATATATAACATAATGGATTTTAAGTTGCAAACTATTTATAAATTAAATGCTTGAAAACATCTGATTACACTACTGCCAAAAACTGAAAGGCAGTTCTATACACAAAGTTGCTTGTTTCCCTCTGCTTTCTTCTTACTGCATATAATTATTTGGTTTCATAATTAATTATGTTACATTTGTAACTCAATGTTCAAACACTCATGTCCAAGCAGCCTCTTCATTTTAAGCATCTGGTTGGTTCCTGTTAATAAAATGAACAATAAGTACGCAGAGCTACCATTAATTTTATTGGCACTGAAAGGCTTCCAACTCAAACTGCAATTAAATACAAACAACAGTTTGCACCCAACTTGCCTAAAAAACTCTGAGAAATTACTGCTGCTCATACAGCAGACAACATTAAACAATAATAAATCTGCAAGGACCCACATATACATTTTATGCCTTTCTGCATCTTGCATCACTCAGCAGGAAAAAAGTTCCAGTAACTTGTTCCCCTAGAGATACACTGCTGCCAGAGAACCCAGAGCCCCTTTGTCAGTCTGCAGAGTGTCTGCAAGGGGGTTGAGAGGCTTCAAAGGTCCCTAAACATGAGAAAGTGAGGGACCATACCGCAGAAGCTGAGAGTACAAAACCACCAAGCTGTCATTTTATCATCCAGTAGCCTCCTGGTGTAACTTTCATCCTTGGCTTAGGAACAACCCAAAACGTAGGCATTTCCTAGAACAGAGCTGCACCCTTGTTACCCACCCATGCCTGACCCATCATCTTACAAAGGCTGCATTTTTGGTCCTGCAGTTCTGACCTCCATCATTTCCCATGCCTATGACTTGTGCCGCTTGATCAGCCAGCCTGCAAAATTAAAACCCACTTCCTGCTTTTTGTTTTAATGTGGCTACCAGATCATTTCAAGCTAAGACCATTTTACATATGACACCAAGCTGGGTAGGAGTGTGGATCTGCTGGAGGGTAGGAAGGTTCTGTAGAGGGATCCGGCCAGGCTGGATCAATGGGCCGAGGCCAATAGTATGACATTCAACAAGACCAAGTGCTGGGTCCTGCACCTGGGTCACAGCAGCCCCACACAGGGCTACAGACTGAGGGAAGAGTGGCTGGAAAGCTGCATGGTGGAAAAGGACCTGAGGGTGCTGAAACTGAGCCAACAGTGTGCCCAGGTGGGCAAGAAGGTCAACGGCATGCTTTTTCATTTTGGTTTTTTAAAAAATACTTCATCAAAATGCGCAGGGATGTTTTCAAGAGCTATTTCCAACCTCGGACAGAATACAAAAACATTTTCTATCATTAAAAACTATCACATCAGCAGGAGATGCTGGAATCTTGAAGTCTGGCAAGGACACCAAAGCTGGTTTTCAGTGGTTCACTGAAAACAGCTTTTGATTTAGTGTGTGACTTTTAATTATATAACAGTCCTCACAGACAAAATTAATAAATGCCCGTATAAGTAAACAAGTGAGAAACTTCAGTGCAGTGTCAGGATACTGACATTGGTCAGACTCCATTCTGACTCACCTTCCTCCTGAGCTGTCCCTTCTCTATCTATACACTCAAAAACACCTTTGCAAACACTACTGGCAAAAACACTCAAGCCAGAGCCAGCTAGCTTTCTATTACCTTCTCCTAAATGGTGAACAATATTTAGCTGTAAGTGTTAAAATGCACCTTTATTTTTAGGTGCAGGCTTTGAGGATTGGGGGGAAAGAAGTTGCCTGTGGCAACTCATCAATTATATCTGCTTTGAGAAAGAAGTCAGTTCTTGAAGTCACTATTGTGGCAGCAAATCCATACTTGTTCATGTTTCACTAAATCATAGCAACCACACAGCCACGTTTGATGACTGCTGGCACTGAAACCAAATTTCATTGTTGTAACTGGAAGACCATTCCAAACCTTTTCTTCTTAACAGCATCTATTATTAATTTAATTTCAGAGCCCTTCCTACTTAATAAAACATAGATGCTTTTCACTAATTACCTTTAATCAATAAATAACAAAATTAAAGGTTTCTGTAATTTCAAAACCTAAGCAGAACAAACCAACACTCTGCTAGATGAATAAAATTAAACAGGTTCCAAAGAGAATAAATACCATTGGGCAAGTGCAGTAGTTGCTGACTTACTAGTTCTTTACTCTCCTCTTTGCAGTTTATTTCTCGGATCCTCTCAAAAATGGCCTTCTCAGAAGGTTTAACTACTGCAGATCCATGGCTGAGTAGGGTAGCAATTTCTTCTTTAAAAGCCTCTAAAGAGTTCTGAGCAGTCCTGGCCTCTTCTCTGCTGCTCTTCAAGCTTTCATCTAACTCCATGGAAGATTTCTTCAGATTCAGCAGTTCCTGCTTTGAGGTGTCCAAGGCTTTCTGGTTAACAGTCATTTTATCTTGGAGGTTTCTGATCTCCATCTTTAAATTCTGCCTCTCTATTATAGCACTGTCAAGGTCCTAAAGTGCATGAAAAATTAAACCAGATTTTTAAAATCAGTTATAAACTCTCCCCACCACACACAAATTAAGGAATAACTCAGAAGCAGGTACTGCAGACAGAGAAACTAGGACCCATATTGTTCATATTTGCTCAACATCAGGCTTTCATAGGAGAACTGCCCCTGAAATTGCTGAAAGCCCAAAGTGTGCTCTTATCACACTACAGATTAATCTCTTGCAGTGGTCTGCAAAAAGGAATACATAAATAAAATTTGCAGGTGAATGAAACCAAATTTTTTATTCTAAAATTATTGAAATCTTACTTTTTCATTCAGATAATATAACCTGAAAAACAAGCAGTGAACAAGATGTAACACAAAAAAAGCCAAAGTACTACAACACGGAGGGGAAAAAATAGAATATTTCTCTTGGAAGGGACCTGCAGTGGTGATTGACTCCAACTGTCTGACAATTCAGAGCTGACCAAAACAATAGGTACAGTCTCCCTGAACACAGTGATAAGAGGTGATCTCTGAGATCAGCTTATGTGACAAAAATTCCTGAGATTATTAATACACAGAAATGGGAAGTGAGGGGCCAAACAAATCAAGGCTTGGTTGGGAAAGAATAAATATAGCCAGTACATACACAGCTGTATCAGTTGTATATAAATCTTGACCTAAAAGGGCAGAGCAGATAGACAGAATTGTGTACCTCACCCATGACACCAAAACAAATTATGAGAGAAAAAATAAAGAAAAATAACCATCTAAACACAAATAAAAAAGCCTGTGAGTCTCCTTCCTTTCCCCCCAATACCAATATTAAGTGTTTACGTATACAAGAAAAGTATTTGCAGCAAAACCAACTAAAAATATAGCAAAGAGTAAGTCTTCATTTCTCAAGGCATTTTCTTATTGAGAAGAATAAATGGGAAAGAGTATTACTTCACACATGACACAAAAGGAAAGAATATTACTTGACCTGAGACATAAAATTATTACTGAGGATGGCATATTTACAGAGTGACCAGATGCCTCTGGAGGTCTCAGTGGTTGGTAGAGGCTCAGTAAGTGGACTGATCTGAGTTAGGATTCTGCACACTGGATTTAAGGAATTGTTCCTGAAGCAGTTTTGAATATGGTGATTACCAAGGGTCTCTCAGGGTCTATGTGTACTTGCTGTGGATCATAGTATGTCATCTGTTTTAACGGAATACCTGCCAATCAAGCAGTAAATCTGGGAGCATTTCCATAGATCAGCAGGGAGGATGGACAAAAAGAAAGGAGCTTGCAGAGCACCTTTAGAAAATAAAATATAAACATGCAGTACTAAAAATACTACAATTTTTAATAGCTACAAAGGCAAACATGCAAAAACAAATAAAAGCAAACCCTGTGATTTAGGAAATTATTTGTTACTACACCTTTCTAGAGTAATTTTAGAACTCTTTTAGAAACAAATGTTGGCCTGATTCCTGCCAATTTCTTTTTTTTATTCTGGACAAGTCCTATTAATAGAAAATTCCCACCTGTGTTCAGAAGTAAATTATGGTAATTACAGCAAAGAACAAGGAGTCATTTATTTCAATTGCAGTTTTCAGCAGCGTGTATTTTTCCTTTCAGAAAGGCAGTGCTAAAATAGTTAGCCAGTACCAGGGAGCTCACCTAATCACCATCTTGTTAAATTGTGAACATCTGAAAACAAACACAGTTGATTCAAAAGTTCAAGGTATAAAACAAAGTGCAAGCCACTAAACAGTGGTTGGGAAGCTGCCCGGCAGAAAAGGACCTGGGGGTGCTGGTTGACATCTGGTTGAACATGAGCCAGTGTGTGCCAGGGTGGCCAAGAAGGCCAATGGCATCCTGGCCTGGATCAGGAATAGTGTGGCCAGCAGGATCAAGGCAGCGATCATCCCCCAGTGCTAAGTACTCGCCTCGAGTGCTGTGTCCAGTTCTGGGCCCCTCAAATCAGGAAGGACATCGAGGTGCTGGAGCGTGTCCAGAGAAGGGCAATGGAGCTGGTGAAGGGTCTGGAGCACAAGTCCTGTGAGGAGTGACTGAAGAAGCTGAGAGTGTTTAGCATGGAAAAAAGGAGCCTCAAGGGAGACCTCATCACTCTGTGCAACTGCCTGAAAGGAGTTCATAGCCAGGTGGGAGTTGGTCTCTTCTCCCAATTAAGAAGCAATAGGACAAGAGGAAATTGTCTTGAATTGTGCCAGAGGAGGCTTAGATTGGATATTAGGAAAAAATTCTTCATCCAAAGGGTTGTCAAGCACTGGGACAGGCTGTCCAGGCTAGTGGTGGAGTCACCAACCCTGGAGGGATCTGAAAGACTTGTAGATGGGGTACTTAGGGACATGTTTAGTGGTGGACTTGGCAGTGACAGCTTAACAGTTGGACTCCATGGTCTTACAGGTCTTTTCCAACCTAAATAATTCCATGATTCTATTAATACCAACACCTCAATCAGCAGCGTGGTCTAAAAACACTAAAGTCAACCACACATACCTATACAAAAAAGAACCCATCTTACACTAACAGTAATAAGAAGGTACTAAAGAGAATGCAGGTATCTTCCAGATGAAGTCTTACACCAGCGGCACCTCCAGTTACCACTTTTATACCACAAGGATTGTAAACTAGCTCGATCTTATCTCCCATCTTCCCTAATGATTCAACCTGGAAATATCTGTGATGCCTGCTGAAACCTGTCTCTAATATGTATTTTCTTAATGACATCTTGTAAACAAAAAAGAAAAAAAAAATCCAGGTTCTGAGAAACACATTCATTTACTTATCTGTTGGGACAAGAAAAACCTAATACCATTTGGTTGTCTCTCCCAAAATCTAAATATTTGGATATATTAAAAATCCAGCCATGCATCTCAAGTTCAATCAATTTCCTTAAATAATATTTTAATATTTTAATTGTTTTCATACAATCAATTTATATTAATAAATTTTTGTTTATTAAAACCTACTTTGATAAATTTTATTCATTAACATAACAATTCAAGTCAATATTGAATACTGAAGAGTGTTTTCTTGGTTAATTTTGCATCAGTAGTGCATGCAGATATATTTGCATTAATTAAAGTTGCTTGATTACATTTCAAGTATATTCTTTTAAGACTTTGCACGGTGCACATTTTTGCAAAATGGGTGTTTAAAATAACACTTCAGAGGGAAATCACAAATATTTCCAGCCTGAATCAGCAGCAAAGTGAAACAGAACAAGAGAGTTTACTAGTTCTTGTGGTTCATCAATAGCAATGCTGTATTTAAATTAATCTGGAAGAATATATGCCTCCTCTTCTATATCTTAGATAAATACCATAGAGGAATTAATTAAATACTAGAAAGAAACTTGGTTAGAGCAAATAGGACATTTTAAAGGACCTATAGACACTCTCAAAGAATGTTATAGTTCTCTAATTAAGATTATGATAATCCATAATCACTGTCTGGACATACAGAAAGAAAGGACAGGTACTCTGATTCGCAGTCTAGAAATCTGGGCAGCATTTAGAAGTTATTTTTCATTAAATGCAAATTTAATATCCAACACAGCCATAACAGAGGTTTGCACAATATTTACAGATTTCAAGTAGCAAAATCTTGCAATATTCTGTCAGAAACATGAGAAATTCAGATATAAATATAAGAATATACTCAAAAATAAATACAAGAAAACTAACACATTACAACAAAAACAGCTTCTTTAATTGCTTTTTTAACTTATATTAACTTAGTTTCAAGACTATTAGTTTTTATTCTTTGCTGCTTGATATTGTCATACAGTGAGACTGAGAGGGGAACAGATAAAATTATCGTTCACTTGCTAATGTTCCTCGAGTGAATTCCAGCTAGCTGCAACAAATACTCAAGTATCGAACATGCTAAGGAATATTTTGAATATATTAACCGTTGTTAGGGACCATGTGATTTTGCCGGAAGACCTACTCGAAGAGGATTAGGATAAGGCTGTCTACGGCTCAAGACTCCATTTTGCTGCATAGAAATTGTGACAAATAGGTGGAAGCCTCATGGTGGGAAGCCTCATGGTTAACGGTTCCCACAGCTGCAATGTGTAAATACATTCCATTCTCATTCGTTAGAGAACAGGGGACCCANAAATACATTCTCATTCGTTAGAGAACAGGGGACCCAGGTGTGCATGCCCAGGCCCCCTGCATATATAGGGCTGGCAGGCCCGGCAGGCAGGGCTTCCCCCTCCTGCACCGACATGGGAAGCCTTGCTGTGTACCAGCTCTGAGAATAAACCTCTTTACACATGGAGACCATGGCCAGCCTCTCTTTAACCTGTGCTTATCTTGGAATCATACAACCATAAAACATAATTGGTTTTCATTTTATTCGTTAAGAATTTTGGAATACAGACAGCTACCTCTTCCTGGGACATAAAAAAAAAGCACCTGGTCAAGAGAAGTATGTCACAGAAATCCTAAGGGACAGGAGCAGAGAACTACCTGGCAATTAAAACTGGCAATTATTCAGAGGAGTGGCAGGGAACCGTGCAGTGGCTGAGTCTTGCTGGAGATGACTGACAGAACTGTATGATAGTTGCTATACACCTAGGAAGAATTTTAAGAGAAAACTGGGGGAAATGGGCTGCTATGTCAATCTGTAATGCTGAAGATGTTTGACCCTTAGAGCTGCAGGCACACGCAGGCAAGAGTCGCTCCTACTCAGCCTCCGCTGGGTAAACTCAGCTACAGGCAATCCCATTAATTAAGTTCAGAAAACAGCCCAGAAACTCACAGCCAAGTATGAGTCTTCTGGCACAGGAACAGTATGGATTTCTGCTTTTCACCTTTACAGGAGAACATGTGCATCTCTGTTCACGTGCTTAAACTGTGCAGCAAAGCACATGGCAAAGTCAAACTGACTTTATGGTGCTGGTGCCCTTGCTGTAACCACGTAAGAGACCCATGAAGGGAACAGAGGATCCCATACATTTAAAGCACTTTTGGTTTTTTACTTTCCTTTTCAATACTGAATTTCTTAATGTGCTTTTGTGAACACAAAACTTTCTCAACAGATTGACTCAGTGTCTGCAAATGTAAGTAGCTAAACTGAAACAGCACTGGAGGAATCTGCAGCATCTAGATAAGCCCCTCTGATGGGACTTTTCAAAAGCAATGCTAAGCATTTAGAAAGACATTTCTGTAAAATTGGTTAAATAAATTATGTATTTGGCATATGGACAATAATGATAGGGAAATATTTTTCATAAAACTAGCTCAACTCAGTAAATGATTTGGCAGTCAGAACAAGCTTAAAAAACAAGTCACAGATGAAGCCCTGATCTTGGTTTAAAACATCTCCTGGTTCTGGCTTACTTAGTGAGTAAACTACACTCTGCTCCTCCTCACATACCTGTGTTTGAAATGAAGTATGAAAACAAAATGTTCTCAAAAAGAACCCGTTTAAGTTTTTGTGCAGGTTCTCTATCAGTTCCATTGAGTCTTAGAAAATTGTTCACAGCTCGGTAAAAGCTATTTTCAGCTGCAAGTAAAATTTATTACTCCTGTGGTACTTACATTTATCTTCCCCACAAATTCTTTCTTCTACAGAGCACGTTGCCAGCTATTTCTCATGTCCTAAGTATTTTGCTTACAACCAAATCAGAACACTATATCCTTTAAAGCATACGGTGGGTGTCTTTTCTTCAGGAAAAAAAGGAATGCCAGGGATGGGGAAAATATTGTATTGCATTTGAAAAGTCACTTGCACAAAGTTGCCTTTATGTTAAAAATTTCTACAGACTCAATTACACACAACTCAGCTACATATTTGGCAGTCTAAATTTCTTCTCTTATTTTCTTAAGTTCTGGCCATCAGCTTTAACCACGCTGTTCCACCTGCGGGAAATCTTCATTATGGTTTTACTAAACTGCCTCCTTTCCACAGTTATCACTGAAAGCGCAAAGCAATAAGGAAAATTGCCACAGAAATGCAGTTTGTTCATCCATCCTTTGAAATGTGAACTCTTAATGGTGAGTTCTCCTGGAGCAATCCTTAAATCACATCCTTTTCCTTTTCAAATCTTAGCTAGGTGAATTTGGTAAATACTTGACGTACAACTTAACTTACATTTCGCATTTGACCATCCTTCCTGCTGCACAGATTTCGTCTATGGCTTGCCAACAATAAAACAGTGCTTTCCTGCAAGAGCCATCCTCCTGCTTTTTGGGTGTGAGCCAACAGTTATGAAATACAAATTTATAGTGCAGTGAAAAGAAAATCTAGGGTGTATGGAAGGCAAGACACTTTACCTTCCACTTCCTTAAGAAAAAGATAATCAATAATGTCCTATCAATAGTGTCCTTTCAGTTTCTCATTAGAATTTTTGAAGAAACTGAGTAGAAAAATTCTCAGAAAACTTGCAGTATCACATTAATGTTATTTTAAAAAGCATTTTTTCACCATTGAGTGCTCGTGCCTCAGATATACTCATTAACAATATAAACGTTCAATTATTTACATGTTTGTGCAAGTACAAAGACTACAATACCAGGAAGAAAGAAAAAGTAGAAATTTGCAAACAGCATTCAGTGACATCAAGTCTACCTCAGATCTATTTAACAAAATGTTATTGTTTAATCTCCATATCTCACTTTCAAAAAGTTGAAAATAACCTTAGAAAAAGTCCTTTTTAGGAAACACCCTAATCAACATAAGTTTTTCAGAATGCAATTTTCTGAAATTTTCTTTTTCTCATGCAATTCCTATTGAAAATTAATTTGAAATTTTGAGAAAACATTTGAAAACTAGACAAACATACAAGGCATGCAATTATGTACCTTATTAAGTTTTTCCATGTCTTGATAGTATCCTGTCACCTTTTTCTGCTCCTTGGTCACTTCTGAAACTAGTCTCATGATAGTTTCTCTGCTGGCTTTAGACTCCATCTCATGGATATTCATAGCTTCTTGAAGAGCAGCAACCTGGTCTTTTAGTGTCAGATTTTCCTTACATATTTCAGAGACCTTGAGAAATAATTCAAATATTAGTAGATTTTTTAAAGCACTTAACAGTTAAATATATTCATCCCAGTTATACCTGTTCCTAATTATCCCAATAAAGACATGGGTGTTTCTGGTAACCCCTAGGTCAGATTTATAATTGCACTCTACTATTCCTTTATAAAAAAGAGTAGAAAGACAATTAAAATCGTAGAATCATATTGTCACCATAAACCCCCACCTTAGAACAATGTGGTTCAGATTTACTCCCACACAAACTTTATGATGTATTAAACAGGTGGAGAGCTACTGCTGCTGCACATCTGTGCTTGACATGAAGTAGGTCAGAAAACAGGCTATGTAGCTACTTCATGTGGAAAGCAGACCACTTCAGCCTGGCTTTTTAAGATGTGTCCCTTTCATTTGGAATGAGAAAGCTGCAATTAATGCTCACAACTTTTTAAGCAGGGGAGATTTGAGTCAGTAAAAGATATTTCATAAGCACACTCCAGGGCAGGGCCATATACCTGGGGTGCTGCCATTATGAGCAGCCAACACCTTGGAAAAAGGAGTAGTTTACAGGAGGGTTCTAGGGCTGTTTTGGTATGTTATGATATTTTCAATAAGTGGAATAGAAGAATGTGAGTACTTCAGAGAGTGAGTAAAAAACGTACCCTGATTTCTACTGGCAAGACATTTCTTAAAACTAAACCAGATCAATCCTGTCTTAAATAAAATCATAATATGGAAAAGAACTTAAATAGACATGCCAAAACCCCAGAAAAATTAGTTATTAAGACTTCCTAATGCAAAGTTTTCAGCACAAATTAGATTTCCCAACTAGATTTATTACTGCATTGTTAAAAGACATCAAGATATAATTTTTAAAGCTCTAATTATTAATTAACTTATTCATTGTTAAAGCATGCAAGGGTGCCTCTTACAAGACAACTAGCCAAATTTTGTTAAAGCATCTATTACAATTTCAATGTGCTTGCAATATTATGTAATATTATGAGGGCAAGTATTTTAAGAAATCACTGTGATACATCTTAGATAGTCTTGTTTTATTAAGACTGTACTCTTACAATAACATGAACATAATGAAAAAAAATTTCCCCAAATACCTATTGTACTCCAAAGTGAAGAAAAATAGGGATATCAAAGAGTAGGCAGAAGACAAGTAAAATGCATAAAATTAGAATAAAATGCCTTTCAGCAGCATTGATAGGGGTTAAAAGAATATACAAACAAATTTCCTTTCCTAAACTGAAGCTTAGTTTTTGGAACTTCAGAAGTTTCTGAATAGAAATAATGAAGTTTTATGATTAAGTCCCAGAAACACCACGAAGTTATTTACAGGATTTTATTATAGGACACAGTTAGGGTTGCTTTAGGGTATGCCATTTCAGGTGTTTGTATTTTATGGTATGTTGGCTCGAGGTAAGGGTTGAGACCTAGTGCTACAGTTTACACATCACCTGCTGACTCCCGTGTTATTGTTTCCAGGAAAACTCTCTACCAAGAGTCTAATCAGGGCTGTGTGTGGGAACTACAGGCTGATAAAGTATTTATGCAGATAAGAGCAGACCGAGTTCACTGAGGTCTATTAGTGTTCAGCACCTTTGAAAAATTAGTCCAATATGAAACAAAAGTGTCTTAAATGATGGCACTGTCTACAAACCATAATTAAACACAAAGATCTCCATCACTTGCTTTATGTCTGTGACAACCAAATATTTTTCTATTAAATCTCTGTAGAGAAACTCTTGCCTACACAATCACCTTTGATGCTAAATGTTCGTGTGGTTTCTCTTTTTCTCTGATGTCTGTGTCCAAGAATCCAGAAAGCTGTGTAAGGAGCTCGTCATACTTTCTGCTGATTTTAGAAGCTCGAGTCATATTTTCTTCACATTCATTCAAATATTTACTAATCAGATAGAAAAAAATACACACATCAAGATGAATGTTCCCTGAAAAAGAATTCTAGGCAAAAGACATTATTCCAACACCATTGATAGCTTCTGCATACCATCAAATATATTTTTAAAGTTACATTTAGTTCTCTATATCTGTTATTTAATACATATAATTTCTGCTGTTGCCTTATGAGTAAGCATTTCTTCATCTTGGCTTTTGATGAACACTTCAAAAAAATCTTCTATCATCCCAATCTTATTCTCAGCACAAAATTTGAATAATAGACAAGAACCAGGTGACACGGATAAATAGTGGCCTCAAGATACTACAAGTAGAATGTGCAAGCAAAAGCTGAGAAGGAGTAAGGAGTGAAGAGAGTTATCAACTTTTAGTAAAAATATGCTAAAAGCACTTCACATCATCTCTCTGAAGAAGCTGACAGTGCTGATCAACAAACCCCAAGGAAAGGGAATCCCTTCTGGACTAATGCAAGTGTAAGACATCCAGAGTACCGGTGAAGGGAAGTTTACCAGGAGAAGCAAACAGATGGGAAACACTACTTTGCTGTACAGTGCTCCGCACCACAGCCCTATCCATGAAAGGGATGGATTAAAAAAGACAGTGTGTAGGGACTACCACAAAGATAGGAAGAAAAGGGAGCATTTTGCCATCAATGTCATCGCTCTCAACAGGTGCCTATCATGAGGATACATATCCCACATGAAGCATGTTATCAGCCTTAACAGCAATCAGTTTGAACTGCTCGAGAGGAACAACCAACCAAATAAATTAGCTGTCAGTTTAACTCGTTAGTATAAAGGTGGTTACATCCCTCCCCTTGCCAGGGACAAAGAGGAGTCCAGCAAACAGGAACCACCACAGTCTGCTTTGGTAGTAAACACAGATCAAAATCTGGCTCATGATGCTGAAACACATATCACTTATTAAAACTACAAAGAAACTGATTAGCAGAAACAGCCAGCCAAACAAAGCACAAAATGACCACTGGTGTAATTCAGATGTGAACTCCAATACCTCTCTGGTAACACCCACAAGAGAGGTACTTCATGGTACAATGCAAGACAAACTATTGTGCTTCCAGTTGAAAAAAAAATGTTCTTTCTAAGCAAGTTCTTCACACTAGAATAAACCAAGATGTGAGATATAACCAAACAGCTGTCTGGAGCAAGTATTTTATTGAAACTCATTTGCTTATCAGAACACAGCACTATTCTCAGTTTTCAAGGTGGGCATGGTAGTCATTTCTGGACTCATTCTTTTCCCTTTCTGTTTTCTTCCTCTCTAGGTTGGCAATCAAACAGAGCATCATTCCATAACCAAAGAGCAGCATGAGACTCCAATGGGAAATGCACAGTAAGTGCAAACACAGTACAATAAATGGTTATAAATCAGTAAGCAAAACAGACAGTCCATGAAAAAAATTGGACATAGCCTTAAGAGGGAGATAGCCCAGCTACTGTCAATGCTGCAAAGTGAAGGGGAATGGTAGAATAACAGAGAGAAATGGAAAACATGAATTCCTGCTCTGGACATTACAAGGGTAGTTCCACATACTACTGCACAGCACACACCTTGAGCCAAAAGAGCTCTGCCTTTTGCAGCAGACACTGTCCCTCACAACACAAACACCTCACAGCTTCCTCACCTCTGGGCACCTTCCTTTCCTCTACAGCTCCAGCAAAACTCAGCCATGAGATGATTGCTAAACTGCTGTTCTGAGGATATGTCAGAAGTATTAGGTAAAGGTATTAGGCTAAAACACGTCATATATGCATGCTTGTGTGTCAGAATATTGTATATGACTGATCACCAACCCCACAACTGTTCTGTGGCACTAAAACATTGAGGCTTCCACACAAAACCATGCCTACTTCTAAAAATAAAAAATGTGAAGTACAAAGCACACATTTGATAACTCTAGAAATAACCTAATTACTTGCAGTAGGGCCATAAAGGTGTGAGCTCCTAGAAAATAGGCAATCAGGTACAAAAAAGTAGAACACAGCTTTTCCACAGTTTTGCTAGCTCTTCAGAACTAATGAGCAAAGGGGGAGGAAAAAGAAAAAGAAAAAAGCTTTTGACAGTTCGCACTCTAAAAATACCATGGCAATAGACCTGTTGTGTAGAAAAGCACCATTTCCAATAGAAGAGGTGCACATCCTGGAAGCCAGTCATAGAATTCACCAAACATTTCTTACTATATTCCCAGGTATAGAATGTAAATATGCACTTCATGCCTACTGGCTTTCTCTTACCTTTCATTAGTGGTTTTCAGTGAAAATCTTTTTTGAATACCTAATTAGGACTAGTCATGTGCCAAGTTCTGCCAAGGTGGCCAGACTAAGTGACTGAAGTTCATTGAGTAAATACATAGTACTAAGTGACACATGTAACCATTGGCTGAGGGAAAGAAAAAGCTTTGTAAGAAAACACTGCACATTCACGACCAATCCAACATGTTTATTCCTTCCAAATGAGCAGACTCACTCTTCCTTTGTCCCTTCCCTTTTGCCAGAAGTCCCGCAGTACACTCCACCTGCACAGTGAACCAGATCTGGAATTGATAGAGCTGGAAATCAAGCTATTTCTTTTTCTCACTGCTCACTTGGAGTAGTTCCCTGGTCCTGATCACCACACATCAACACAAACAGAACTGATGATACCAGTGTCGTGGGCCAAAGACACTCTGGGCTTGACAGCAGAGATTTATGCCCATAAAATTGATTGTATCACTATAATGATAGGTGAGTATGATACACAGTATTTCAGCAGTTTTCTCCCAGTGTGTTAGGCAAGCAAACAGGATAGGAGATTTTTCTTCCCTTTTTTCTTCTCTTTTTTTCTCCCACCAGAAATAGCATTTTAAAGAATCTTAACAGCCATTATGTCAGAGACTGCACTCTCTAGGCAGGGCTTTTGGCAAATCAGCTGGTAACAAACAACTGTACTGCAAGGGTTATCTCTAAGTTTTAAAATTACTGAATTACTCACTTCTAATGCACAAAGCCTGGCAGAGCTGTGTGAAATACTGATTTGGGAAAGACAGGCATCTGGTAAACACTCACCTTGCTCTTAACTAGACAGAATTGATAGAGTCACAAATATTAGCCTGATAATGGGTGGAAAAATCCATTATAAATGTCTACAAGGTGTCTATTAATATGACTGACACTGATAATGGAATTTTAGAGTTCAAGATATTTTCACATCAATCAATTTTATTTGTGATCAACACCTCTATCAGTCTCCATCCCACAGACCTGAAACATGAGCAGTTATGTAGAACTGACAGAGAAGTGCTCTGATACACCATGCTAAGAACAGTACAGTTACAGGATACTATCCTTTGTAAGTTTAATGCACATTAAAAAAGCAAACAAAACAAAACAAAAAAGGCCACACAGCAACATCCAAAAGAAAGCAGAAGAAATGTCAGAGAAAGCTAACCTTACTGAAAGCTGAACAAACATTAACATGTTCCTTTCAGGATGCTACTAAATAGGAGTTGTGCCATATTTCCTTTATTAGACTGTCCCTAACAGAGAGCTTTATACCAAGGAAGAAATTCGCTTGGTGCTGTTCTGGTTCCAACTGTGGCACAGGAAAGGGCAAAATAGACTGGAGTGGTGCAGCAGCACAGTCACTCACCACTGCACAGCCCAGGCAGCACGTCAAGAGGTGGGTAAATGTCTGCAAGGGATGGCATGTGATAAGGGCAAAGCAGGTCACTGGTCTGTAGTTACAGGTACTGCCCATCACAAACGTGTGCATGAAAAGCACAAAGTTGGCTTCTGTGCCATACACGGAAATAGCTGAATATGAGGAAACCACATGTATCACTTCTGCTGTGCTTAGACTAACAGCTCTCTGTGCTCTTTTCAAAGTACCTTCAAAGTACAAAACACTCAAAATCCCATTTATGTGCTAACAAAAAATACAAATTTCAACACCTTCCACACACTCAGGTACAACAGTCGTGCAAGGCATTGTAACAGAATGCAGAACTGCAATAAAGCCTATCCACCAACACATTTTTCTATATTGACTACTGCACCATTCCGTCTTCCCAAACAAAAATTGTTTCTTATCTCACATGGCTCTTACTTAAGTTCAGCGTTTTTCTCATTAAGCTCCTCCTTCAGCTCCCGATTTTCCTGATATGCCAACTGAGCTGTCAGCTCAGCCTTGTTTTTAGAAGTGGTGAGCACACACAACTCTTCCTCCATCTCCTGGATTCGTGTTTGCACAGACAGGAGGCGAGACATCTGTCTAGCATTGTTTTCCTTATAG
Source organism: Atrichornis clamosus (assembly GCA_013400975.1). Classification (NCBI taxonomy): domain Eukaryota; kingdom Metazoa; phylum Chordata; class Aves; order Passeriformes; family Menuridae; genus Atrichornis; species Atrichornis clamosus. Next base: position 64,528 of record WBMZ01012506.1, read on the forward strand.
CTTTCAGCTTCAGCCTTTAGCTCTTGAAATGAGGCTTCTTTAGAGATCATGCTGGACCTGAGTTCAAAAAGCTATAGATAGAAAATGAGAAAATTAATGAAGAGTAGTTTGCCCAGGCTGAAATAATGTGACTGTATTGCAAGCTTAGTAATGTGACAAGAAACACATTTTGGAACAAAAGACTTAGTCTTCTCTCATTACAAAACTGAGTGGAGGGACACAACTTTACTTTCACGTAACCAGGAAAAAGCAATAGGAGAGGTTTGCAAAAGCAAAAGCTACTGTTGGGTAAAACAATACAAAATTTCAAGATAATATCTTACAGGAAGGGAAGTTTATTTACTAATGCAGAATTTAGGAAAGTTCTAACAAGTTCTGCTGCACAACCTTAACTCACATCTCTTATGTATCTGCATTACAATTTAGTTACTAACACCACTATTCCCTCTTTTTTGCCTGCCGCCTGCCTGCTTCCTGTTCTGGTGCACAATTCCACAGATAATCTGTAGTTGCAGGGAGTTGTAACTGCAAAGTATCCTGTTGTATGAGTGTGGAGCCTTTTGATGATTTGAAACATATTCATAGACAAATAAATTTTTGGAGCATTGTGTGGTAGGGCAACCTCTTCTCATCTTATGCAAATAGTTATTTTTTGGTCTGATAATCCAATTAAATGTAGCTGGATTTGCACAGAAACAGCAAGAGGAGCTTTTAAGGAAGGATAGGAGGAGTAGCATCACCATCAAATGTCAAGGACCTCTTTAAGGGATGATGCTAGAACTTCCCAACAGTTCATTGATTTCAGTTGGTTTTCTTCTCTTTTCATTAAAAATACCATTTTCCATTGATCTATTTTTGCTAGAAGCTTCTCTAGGAGAATGAGCGTGAGGGAGAGTCGCCAGGCAAATAAAATTTCTATATCATTTTTTTAAAGGAACAAGTAATTTAAAGTGGATTTTTTGTCTCAAGAAATGTTAAGGCATGTTTCAGCTTTCCTGACAATTCCAATTAAAAGCAGCAAGACCCAATCTGAAGCATTTCTATCCTATTACATTAAATTAACAGGCCAATAAATAAGCCACCTTAACTGCTCTTTATGATGAGTGATAGGACTTTTATCTTGTGGCAAACATATTAAAGCAAAAATATTTAAGACATTAAACTGCAGTCCAGGACAAGGGAAATGCACCGCTCTGCCGGAGTCTTTCAGTGTGACCAAATCCAAGATACCCAGAGAAGGCTGAGAGGGTGGTGAGCCAACTGAACAGCAACTGCCTTGGAAAAGAGAGGTCCTGCTTCTCCTGTTTCCAGCCACACATGCCTGTCCTCTCCCTCGCGCCAGCTCCGTGTTTGTCTGACTTCTCCACAAACAACTTAAATAATAGCTGATAGAAAAGAGCTCACTTTTCCTCTCTGTGAATGAGGAAGGGGAGCTGGCCACATCGTGGAGCAAAGGCTAACACAGAGAAATCAGGTAGGAGGATCACCCTTGCAGCAGCAGCACAACCTTTGATAAGGCAATGCGCTGGTTTATCAGACACTTTGCAGCTGACATAAAGCAGCAGTGACTTTGAGAAAAGCAGCTTGGCCTTTTCCCAGGTTCATGGGCTTCATTTCCATACTCCACCCTCTGCTTTGTGCTAGCAAAAGAACTTAGATGGCTAAAAGGTGAAATAAGATTGGGAAACTGATCTGGCTAAAAAACAACTCAAAAGGAAAGGAATTATTTTTCAATAGCATCGACAAAACAGTGCACCGTAAAAACTACACAAACATCTGTGCCGGCACAAGGGGTGGGGCAGTGTGGGGAAGGAAAGGAGCAGCTGAAGGAACAATAGGATTGCTTTGCTTGGCAGCTGGACCAAGCTATGGTGTCTTAAAATGTTCATAACCTTAAAATTTCTCTGTGGTTCAACTCCCCATCTGATCCTTTTCCCTCTGCCCATTGTCTTTGTGGTCAGTTCCAATAGCAGAAAAAGCAAGAATAATCCCATATCATGACTTTTACAGAGCACTCAGCAGAACAAGGCTCTGACCTCAGCTGGGTCATGAAGGTCTTTATTAACGAGAGCATGAACAGCTGCTTTCTTGACTATGCTTTTGCTTTAGCAAGCACAGTCTTGAAAGAATCTATAAATCAGTCAGTTGTTCTGGCAATAAAGCCATTCAACATTTCCAGTAATAAATTCTTTGTATGAGAACACGAGATTGTGTATGGCTTTTTTAAACTGAAATTTAAAGCATCAATTCCGGATAGATGTTAAAGGTAGGGGAACTCTGCAGTTATTTCAGGATCAACTGGTCAAATTAAAGCTCAGCCAATGGACACTTATGCCTGTAGTTCTGTATGTAAGTAAATGCAAGCATTTCATGTCTTCTAAAGGCAAATTTTACTCCATTTTAAAACAAACCACTGCCCACATTGCTGACTTTGATCAAATCAATTTTAGCTAGTTATATGCAAAAAAAAACCCCAAAAACTTGTAGAAATACTGAAGCTCTAAAAATTATCCTGTAACAAATTCTCACCTCAGAAGCACCAGCAGGAAGAGTTAGAAAGTTTGTGTATGTGTTCTTCAGCCTCCCTAGTTACATTCAACCTCATTAGCACAAACACAATTTCACACTGGCAAAAGCAAAGCAAATTTGGGAAGCTGTAACTTGAATAAAAGGGAGAAAAGACTAAAGAAGTACAGCTATATCTTAACTTGCCAGCAACAACAGGACGACATCTATCAGAACTTTTATATAACCACAATTTAGAAACACTAATTTTCAGGTTTAATATAAAAAGATTGCACTTAAATAATGACGATGAAAAGCTAGACTCCTTCAAATATTTCAAATATAAACTCATAATCAATTCTTGATCACAGAAGGAAGCAAAATAAAAATCACATAGAAATTCTAAAAATAAGAATATTACAAAACAAAAAACCCAAAAGTTCTGTAGCAAAAACAAGATTTGAACTTTCTGCAAGCTTTCTATTCTCTGTGTAAAGTGACTCCAAAGAATCCTCAGGTTTGGAGAAGGATTTGAAATTATTTTTAAATGTACCTCTGACTGGGCACAGTCATACTTCACTGAAAGTGCTGCAAGTTCACTTTGAGCAGTTTCAGCTGCAGCTCGATAGTGATTCATCTGCTCTCTAGTGACAGGAATATCCAAAAGAACGTGACCATGAGATTTCTGTGAAGACAGCATGAAAACAAAACCATTAGATATCGCATTTTGAGAACATTTTTACTTCAGTGCTTTTTTGTTTGATTAAGCTACTCAAGGGCATTATTCCAAATGTTATTCCAGAGTAACACACACTTAATGAAAAATAGGTTAAACAGTCACTTTTCTACTAGTCACCACTTTTATCTGCAAGTTCAGCCACCAACACCAGTGCTAAAGTAAGATATTCCCCTCAACAATCCCATGACCTCCCACTGTTTTCAGCTCTGGTTATTTCCAGCAGTTTCTATGTATTTGGCAATATTCGAAAGACCCCTTTTCTACAAACTTATCCTGCAACTCTTTCAACCCACATTAACTTTAACCTAAAGAGAGTCCTCAGGTGTCTCCTATGAAAAGAACCACTTTTTCCTGCACATTCTCTCATTTTTATTTCAGAAGAAATGTTGAAAAAAAAGCAATGGCTTTCAGTCTTCGCTGTGCCACTCATTGTTTTGCAGATCTCCATCATATCTCACATCCACAGTCCCTCTACCAGGTTGAAGAGCCCATGCCTACTCAGACACTTGTATCGGCTCCTCCGAGTCACTTTTTGGCTTGCCATTTGCTCTTTTACTTCTAACCTGCCAAGGTTAGAGGTTCTTTTGAACTCCATCACTTACTTGGACACAATGTCAGCTTCCTGACTGATGCTTTCTCATCTCCAGTGATCACCTCACTGACTTCCTTTAATTCTTTTTCAAGTCCTGGTTTTACGGCGAGCACTGCCTCTGTGTTACAAGTACAGTCTCCCTCACACTACTTGTACAACGCTTTTAGCTGTGCCCTTTAGATTCTCTAGTAGGCTTTCTCCTTTTTGTGGTGTTCTGCTCTTCTACGGTATAGCAGGAATGCACTGGATTTCTTAGCCTTTATAACTTAGATCTTTCAAGATGAAAATTCAGACCTGAAGTCTTGATGGAGTTTCATTAGAGAGAACTTTTTTTTTAATCGATAGTAACTGTAAAACGATGAAATGTAACCTCTTCAGAACAGAAGTAAGTTTAGGTTATGCTGGGAGCACACATAGCAGAGAACTGAACATGAGATTTTTACTCCATCAGCTCTCACACAAGACTGAAACAAAACTGCGATCCTCATACATTTGGGTATGCATTACAAAATGCAGAACTCCTCCAGCTAATTTCTGATGTTGGAACAAGATATTCCAATGGAGACAAAGGTGTCTTTTCATGCTTTTCTACATCAGCATCAGTTTCCAGGCTGAGAGAAATTACAAATTAAGCTCATACCCATTCTGCATAGAAAAAAAATCCAAACAGCTTTCCAAATATATGAACATCTAGTAAAATAAGCCTTTACCATGAAACACACTGAAAAATCCCTGAGGAATAAGACAAAACTACTACAGTTTAGACTGCAGCTGAAGATAAAACACCTTGGATAATATTGCCAAGTCTATTCTTTAATCTTTCTTCACTATGCTACTAGACACTAGATTAGACTCATCAAGTTTAATTGCATTCATCTCCCTCAAAGACACTCAGCTGTGCTCTTTCACAAAGGAGTTGCCACTCTCATCAAACCAGACTGACACAGGCAGTAAACTCATGGCCACATAATCTTGGAGATAAAAGGGCTGCTTATTTTGTCAACACTTTATCACTGTTCTGAGGGAGTGAGGGAAGGCATGTGCCATCTCCTGGCTACTTTTGTCTTACTTTTGCTTCACGTGTAGAACCACATGAAATTCTTTAATGTAGGGAGCATTTCTTTCATCCTGTAATACACCAGGCTCCAAAACCATGGATGGAGATTGCAAACAGTAACACTGTGTGTGCCGTTCATGTATGTTATTATATTTATAGTACTGTATGAATTTAGGTTCTTTTTCCTCCCTAAATGAACACAACTTTTGACTTTACAGAAAGGAATACATCTCAAAACTGATTAAATAAATACATTTCAGAGCATACTGAAGAAAGAAGCCCCCATTCAGCAGCAGTAGTCAGCCTTACAGCTGAAACTTCCAAAATCTACATTTTTCATACAAGTCTAGATTTTTTTAATATTATGAGCACTTTAAAGATGCACCTACACATCCAGAAGGATTTAAAAGAGGTTTAAATGAAGCCAGGTGCAAAAGCCAATGAGAATTACTGTTTCACTCATCTACAGTCTTAGTGAGATTTACAGATGCAGACCTCTGCCTCCTCCAGTGCCTTAGTAAATATAAAGCTATTAACATATGGTGGCACTATGCTAGGAAAGTTGGTATTATCATCATTCTTTTACCAGGAAATGTGCATGCTTCAATATCAATAGTTTTCTGTAGTTTGCCATCAGTCAGTCACAAGTCTGATCTTTAATCAGACCTATCAGACAACACAATTAAATTGGCATGACTCTACTACAGGGGTAAAATTTGTAATGCAGATGTGGCACTTTTCTAACCCTGGAAAAATTCAGATTTGTAATGTTTCATGAGTACTATGTAATCCATACTGATTGTTGTTAAGAAACTAGAATTAATAAAGTGTTTTAAAAGTAAGAGACAGTAGATAGAAGAAGCCTTAATATATTAACACTTAATCAGCTCTAAATAACCTAGTTTTTAGGTGTTTCTCCCATTCACATTATTACATTTTTTTACTTCTTTCCACTTACTGGCAAGAAAATGAAGCTTTCATCTAATTTCACATGCTAAACAGAATGTAAACCTATATTTACAACACTTAAAAGCAATATCTACTTGGACCTTCAGTCTTATTGGTAATAGATGTACTTTAGAAGATCAACAATATATGTTCATTGTTGACCATTTTTGTTTTGATTTTTTACCAAATAACTGCCTTTACCTCCCTGGAATCCAGTCTTTAGTTGGCAAACTTCATTTGATTCAGAAGCAGAAAAACTACAACATTCAGTAGTTTTATACCTATCCATGTACTTTGAAACCAGGCAACTGTTCAAGTCACTCATTACCATCCTGCTTTTGGCAGTTTTTCTTTGATTTCCTGATGTGTTTGTTATGTCAATCCTGGCAAATGCCTCTACCACTGCCCTTGCATGCACACAGCTCCCACCCCTTTCCCAAAGCTTATATTTAAAAAAAATCTTTATTGAAACAAAAAGTCCCCAGCAAATATTTAAGCATCCACCACTGTCCTGAGTGACTTGTCAGTGCACCGCCTCTTGCCCACAGCAGGTGGACACTCCTCAGGGCAGGGATTTCTTCTTCCCTTTCCCAAAGAACCTACACACTTTGGGGTTGACATACCAGAAGCGATGACTCACGAACGTTTGTTGACTCCATTCTTCCTTTGCTTCTACGGAACAAGTCGGGGGAAGAGGGAAGAAAGGTTGAAGATTAAATAATTTGCAATATGATGGCACATGACTTTATTTTTTCACAGATATGCTTTACTAGTCTATATCATAGGTTACCATCAGCAAAGTTGGCATAAAAGCAGAACACCATGGCAGAGTTTCTCCAGCAGCCTATGAGCTTTGATGGCCTCCAGAGTATTCAAAACAGACACCTTCACATTGGCTTGTTCAGGTTACATTCACTGGTTCAGCTATACAGTCAGCCTTTGTGCAGTGATTTCTTCCTTTGTCACTCCTTTTCAGGTGCTCCAAGTTTTTACTTCATCTCTCCTTTTGTCCTGCATCTCTTCTATACTGATATATTTTAAAAGGAAAAAAGATCTGATCTATCTTAACTGAAATACATCTCTTTTTTTCCTCAGATGTTAAGGTAACTAGTGGGCCCTTTTTATCTACATGTTTAGTACACTGGTTGGACTCAGTGGGCTATTCAAAGATTTCTAAAAATCACAGTGTCATAACTGTTTTTATTCTGAAAACAAACAAATCCCCAATCTGTAATATTTTTTTTCCTAAGACAAATGAATATGAGTGTATATCTGCATAAAAATTGTTCTAACTTCTGAAAATACAATGCAGCAGCATAGGTGATTATTAGTTGCTGCAACCAGAAAGAAGATGACATCCAAACTGAAACACTGGAACGAATGGGCAGTTGAAAATTTTCCACACGTGGCTACTGCAGATTTTTCTTGGTAGCAACAGCCAGCCAGCCAGTCAGCCTGCACATGGCCTCGGAAAAGCCACAACAGTTACACACAACAGTGAGCATGAGAAGGTTCAGCTACTATTCCACAGCCATTCAGATTTTGTTAACGTATGCAAAACAGACTAAAATTAATCACAGAACCAATGAGGCTGGAAAAGACTTCTAAGATCATTGAGTCCAACCTATGATCAAACACCACCTCGTCAACTGGACCATGGCTGCAAGTGCCACGTCCAATTTTTCCTTAAACAACTCCAGGGACAGTGGCACTACCACCTCCCTGGGCAGTCAATTCCCATCTCTAATTACCCTGTGAAGAAATTCCTACTAAAGTCCAACCTAAACGTCCCCTGGCACAGCTTAAGACTGTGTCCTGTTGTCCTGTCACTGGTTACCTGGAAGAAGAGTTATTTTTCATGGAGGGAAAAAAAGGGTTCAGAAATTAACCGTCTTGTATGTATATTTTGGGTTAAGCTGTCTTCTTTATGGATAATACTTTGCCCATCAGAGATTTCAAAATGTTTTGTATTGATAATGATATATTAACATAAATCTAAATTTGCAAGTAATATTTCACAACTATTTCACTTCTGTCACTTGCTCTTACACATTACAAAATGCCAGAAACACCCAAATACTTTTGATCACTTTCCACTCAGTAAAGTCCTATTTCCCCTTGCTGGTTCCTCCTTGTAAATAGGTGCAACTCGTTGCTTGCAGTTCTTATTTTTGTTACTGTTATATTCCTGTGGAGTTTTCTGCATTAGTGTACTGTTCCAGAAACATGTAAAACTAAGTTAAGTGTTCCCAGCAGCTCAAATTAATTACCATAGAGATTTTCTAAATTCCTTTCAGAAGGGTACTGCTCAGCTCTACCCTCCTCCCTCTGCAGTAATCATTGAAAGGTGTTACTGAAAGATAAAAATCACTCCTAGTGTTCATCTACTGAAAAAGCCAATTTTAAGCTTGATTAATGGGCCCAAATGAAAGTTTCATTACAATCAAAACTTTAGTCTTACCCACTGCTATTACTACAAGCAGCAGTTAAAGCATTTTCATCTTTTGTTTTTCTCTCTGTTAGGATGAGGTAACTTTGCATCTAAATATAATAGATTCATTTAATATGATGAAAGACAGCAGTCATCTCAAGGCAATCACAGAGACACATCATCTACTCTAAACATGATCTAACATGCTTTCTATTTTACTTCATCCTTTGTCAGTATGGACAATTTTGGAATTTGGAACTCCCCTGACACTTTCTCTCACGGTTTTTCCAAAATGATTAACAAGGAGCTGCTGTGTTTATTCCCAAAACAATAAAAAAGGTAATTGCTAAGATAGAATTAAGTGCTTATGCAGGGATTTGGGCAAACAAATTGTTCTACTGGTTTTTACTTTATCAGTGCTGAATAGAGTTAAATAACTTCCGTAACAGAACAACTTAAATGGTAGATTTTTTAAAAAGACTATTGTGCAATGCCAACAGCTGCAATTTTCCTACAATGCCTACTGTGCTTTACTGCAGTCAACAAAATGCAAATATTTTAGAAATACTTGAGTGTGTTGATATATACACAACTCAAGACTGATTAGTGTTGTAGTTTGATTTACCAGTTGTAACTCACATTTTATAAATACATGGTTTCTAGTGAGTTTCTGAGTCTCAAAAGCAATATTCACAAACTATTTGACTTCAGGTTGGTTAGAACATGGAGCAGGTTGCTGTCAACTCTGTCACTAAGCAGTGCTAACAAAAACTTTGTTATTGGGTCATAATAGTTGTATTTAATATAATGGCAGTTGGTTTTGCTACCATGAACTACCAAAATTCTGTATTTTTTTTAGTTTCGGAACAATATAGCTTCATTACAAAATTGATGTTCAACTATTTGGGACATACTGAGCTGTTCACATACAAATAAATTGTCTCTCTTTGGAAGACAAAACTGTTACAAGTTTCCTACTATACCTTTAGTACAAAAGAATTTGATCCTTGTAAGCAACACCCTCAAGCTCTCCCTTAAATTAACATCAAAGCCAACAAATCAGTTTCAAAGGAAGAAGAGATGCAAAGAAGAAATTCTTAGATAACTATAAATTCCTGCTCCGTGAAAGCTACTCCCTTCTGCAGCACTTCGTAAGAAAAATCTTTTTGGCCTTGAATTTGTAAAGATAAGCTGTAATGACCTGCTGAAGTTCATGGAGCTTCAACTGCACCATGCACAGACCATCAGGTACAGCTCTGCACCTGCAGCTGGTTTGGGGTTGGGGTTTTTTGCTTTGTTTTTTTTTTGGTTGGCTGGGGTTTATTTTGTTTGTTTGTTGTGGGGCGGGGAGGTCCGGGCCAGTGGGTTTTCAAAGGCGAGATTAAATCGAAAATTGAAAAGATGACTTGAAGAGGGGGTTACAGCCAGCCTGCGTCAGTCAGCCTCTGCAGCAACACCGACGGTACCTATTGATAAAGCGAGAGGAGAGAAGGAAGCATTTTTCTAAAGTCACGGCTTTATTCCCTGATAGGGGAACTGCTGACAAACCCCCAGGCCCTAACCAAACCAAACCCCTCCGCCCTTTCTGCCTTGTCCCCGTCCCTGTTACCGCGGTTCCGCCGCCGCCGCGCCGCTGCCCCCGCCAGCCCCGGAGCCGCGCAGGCCACGGCCGTGTGCCCCTGGCAACGCGTCCCGGGGGAAGGGCGAGGGGGGCACGGCTGAGGGGCCCGGGTTAGGGAAGGCGGGACAGTGCTCGGTGTCTGCAAGTGAACAGCCTTGACAAAGCGATGCTCGCAGAAAAGCGGGGGCTTGGGGCTTGGTTTTGTTTTCACTTCAAATAAGCATTACCTGAGAAAATTTGCTTAATTTTTTTCCTCAAAAAAAAGTCAGAAGAGGCGAGCGGAGCCAACGGCACTTGAGCAGTAGCTCCTGTTACCGAGACTGGCTTTCCTTCTGCCCCCGGAACCTGCCAAAGGAGCACCCCCGCAGCCCGGGGTAAGCAGCCTTCCTTGACGACTGCTGAAGCACCTCCAGGCTGAAGGAGCGCCTCCTCCGCTTCCTCCTCACCTTTCATCCAAATAAAGTCAATACACATGGGAAGAGAGGAACGCACGGTTGCGGTAAAAGAAAGTTAAACCTGTGGCTGTGTTGGGACTGCACATAATTTTCTCTGAAGACCCTGAGAGTTGTTTAATCAGCCTGCCCCATACTCTGGGGACAGTGTCATCTTGCACCATTCCTGTACTCCCAAGTCAAAGAGTACCTCACCTTTCTCAGGAATGCTGACTTAATCACGTTTTCCAGAGAAGAAAATTGAAAACCTAGGGAGAGTACTAATTTTCTTGTGGTCCTTGTCTCTGTGTGCCTGATGTCATTTCACATGCTGCTGCCAAAGGCACAGAAGACCCCACAGTCCAAGCAGAGGGGTGGATCATCACCCTAATTAAAATGCTGCATCGCTTAAAGCCCAGAGGTATACAGTGTCATCCCTCAGCTAAACTCATAAAGGAAAGAAGAAAAGTCGGTTAATGTGAGGAAGGAGTGCTGGGAACTGGTCAGGGGAAAGAGACCCCGCCCGGGGCTGGGGCCGGGCGGCACAGGCAGGCAGCAGTGGCAGGAGCCGCCAGCCTCAGTCTCCCTGAGTGTCAGCGGGAAGGCACAATCGCCGAGGGTGTGTGGGGTGACGACAGCTCCTTGGTGGCACGCTTCCAGTTAATCCTCACGGACAAATGAGCTAACAGCCACACAGGACGGCACAGGGGTACAAAAACCATTGTTCTTACTGTATGCAAATGCTAGTGCTGCAGCAGGGGAGTGAAACCCAGCAGGGCCCTTCTGAAACAAAATTATCCAGTGCTAACAGAGCAGATGGGGGTGCAGAGAAGGGACAAAACCGCTACTATTGCATGGTGCAAAATGTTGCTCCAGTGTAACCTCTTCCGGCAATACAAATCTATTAAGTGTTTTTGACGGGTTACATTGTACTGGTGGCCTTACATAAACACAGCGTAAATCTGGCACAAATTTTACTATCCACTGCAAATTTGAACAAAAATACCATCCTGGGCTCGTCCAGCATTTGACTACAGCCTAATCTGCCCGACTGCTGGAGCAGCGTGCAGATGCAGGATTAAATGATTGTGAAACTTTGTCCTAACTTGCCTAAACATGTGCTCGAGCACACTTCCCCATCGCTGGTCCTGCAGTGCCACGGCTGGTTCAGGAGCTATACTTCAGCTGCTCCTGTACCCTTGGTGATGGGGAGAGAATGCTTATACAGATAAATCTTACTGTAGATCTATGAAGTTGTTTGGCTTTTAAAACCCACCCTTGAATCTGATTAACTGTAGCAAGAGTAACAACAAAAGAAACAAGAAAAAAAAAGGATGAAGCAGAAATGTCTCATGTAACACTCTGAAAAAGAATGGGGCAGTTTGAGAGGGTGCAATACCCACTCTTCAAGCCATTTGTCTAGAAAAAAGTACCTTATTACACAATGCTCACACTTTAAAATGCTTTACCTTTGTTTGCTAGTATTTACAAGTAGAGTTTGCAAAAGGATTTCATGTTTCTTTTTCCTTAGCAGGGACAGGAAATAACGACTTAGGTAGGGTTACTTTCGGATTTTTAATTATAAATAATTTCAAGGAGTCATTTTCACTAATCAAATTCTTCATGTTGTGTTTCATAAAGTACATGGAAAGGATGTTATCAGCTTTTCTGAGCAAAGAATGATGCAAATCTTTGAATGTATGTACCTAATAAAGCCGCTCTAATTTTTGAAACAAAAATAATGAAAAAATTACTACAAACTTTACCTTCCACAAAAGTGCTCAGTGTTGAGAAAAGGTGCTAAAACTGCTCTGTGTTATGAAACCCCAAATCCAGTACCCAGTATACTCAAAGACATACCAGTTGAGATTCTGCAGGTGTCTAAAAGAGAATGGACATGTAAGAATAATTTCAAAGCCAAAGGTCAAGTGATGATGTGGATAAGCACGTGTTGTGGGTCAGCAATCTTCTGAACGAAATAAGCTGGTTTTACAACCCTGGACTTCCCCTTGGGACAAAGGGAGTGGTGAAAATGCAATACGCATATGGGGGAACTAATCAGGCTTGGGAAAGAAGTAGGAATCTGTGTAAGTGGAAGCTGCCACTGACGTATTAGGTCATTTTCAGTTTGAGGAACTTAAACCAGATGCAAAGTCCTTCAAAGTCTAAACTCAGCTCATGCAGTTATTTTGCAAATTCTCTGTGGAACTTAGGTTTCCACATATGTATGAAAACTCCCTGATTTGCACTGGGCAACCAGCTCCTGCTAATGCTTCCATCACAACCCAGCAAAGTAGCAGCAAACTTCCAAGGGTCAAATCTAACACCATGGATGCAGTCAAAGCTGCATATCCAATACATGACAAAGGCATTCAAGTGTAGCTCTAATTCAGGTTTTCCTGAAAATGAGAATACAGCAAATTACAGAAAAATGGGGATGTTCTGTGTTCACATGAAGATAATAGAGCCCTCATTGCAAGTTGTAGGTCCTTCTCTGTCTGGAGAAATTTACATGTCTTCTAATTCCCTAACCTTCGCCCAGGGATATTCATACTCCTTGAGTGGAAATAGGACCATTATGCAGGAAACAGAAGGAAAAGTAGGTGAAAAGACCCTTCAGCTAGCTTGAGGGAGCACTCCTGGAACCAAACTCTTTTTCCAGATTGTTCTGCATTTGACACTGATACTCAACCAAAATTAACAATTATTTATATATATAAACCATCTAGGACCAGAAGCCATTTCCTGATCTACAACAGTCAATGGCATTTTCTTGGGAAGTGGGAGATAAGAGCTGAAACCTATTGCAGGCCATAAATGGCTGTTAAAAGCTGGTTCTGTTTCCTGAACTGCCCTTCCATGCTCAGCAGTGCTGAAGGAAAGCATGGATGTACCAGCCTGCAGGTGCTTCTCTGCTGTATTAATATGCTCAAGCACTGTGAAGGTTGGGCCTCGCTGAACTCCTTCAAGGAAAGTGTGAATACCTCCGGCACAGCATCCTGTGCGTTAGCAGGCAAGAGGGAGAAAGCATTTCTCTGCAGATGCCTGAAGTGCAGGGGTGCAGGTCTGGAGAGGCTCCTGCACCTCGTGCCCGCATTCCGCAGCACTGCACTGAATTCCCCGGGTTTCTGCAGCCAGTGCCATACACAGAACAGGATACCTGGCTGCCTTCTGCCTCCTTTCCACCACCCGTCTGCCCACCTGTCAGGAACTGTGTCTTCACATTCGGTAGCAACCAGGGCCTCCTTTAAAATTAATCCCTGAGCAGAACACCACAGTTGCAGGAAAAACCCAGTGTGAACTGCACATGGAAAGATGCAACAAAGTGTATCACCAGGTCTTTCATCAAGTAGAGGCACTTGGAAAGCATCGGCCTTACCACGATAGAGTGAGACTAATCAATCTGTTAACATGAAGAAAGCAAATAAAAAAGCCCATAGTACATACCTTGATTTATCTTGCCTCAGCTTTTAATCTTTTACTTCATTAGACTTGGAAGAAGTTAAGTGGAATCCCAGGAAAAATAAATTTCTACAAGGATGAAAATTTTTCTTCACAGGGAGTTTGAAAGATTGATTATGTAGCTTACTGAAAAGTGATACAACAAAAGCAGCACACAAGGACTGAATGTGTTTATTCACAGCAAATTATCATAATAGGACATTTTATATTTCTTTCTCAGTGGAAACAAAGGTAGATGAGCCAAACCTCAAAAAGCACTCTAAAAAAAACCACTTCTCACAATGTCTGCAGAATTCACAACGGCAAAGCTGAGGCAGAATGTGGATTAATCTATAAACTAATTCTTAATTCATACAAAAATACATTTAACTGGCCTTTTTATTTCCAGGGCTGTTAGAAATAGAAGTATATTAGCAAGAATAAAAATGTACAGAAGTTTTCAAAACCTTTTTTATGAAAAAAACCCCCCAGAACCAAATAAGAAAATATAAACAGTCCGTGATATAGGACATTTTTTTCCTCACATGTGTTCTGCCTCTGGCATATGGGAAAGAAAGAAAAGGACCATTTTAACCAGCACATTTTCACAGTTTTATTTTTAAATCCTTAGATAACTGTTAGGTGATTTTCAACTTATATTTTTGCTTTAAATAAAAATAATTACAAGCTTTTGTTCTGTAATTTTGGGCAAACATAAGGCTGGTAAGCAAACAAACAGTGAAAAAAACAGTTCTGTACAAGATTCCATTTTGGAATTTTTATTTTAGACACAATTAAGGATTTTTTTTAGATTAATACCATTTCATGGAGTAATCTTCATGCAACAGAGTGAACTTTTTTCCTATGCTGTCTGACAGCACAGAAGATAAATGTGCCTCACATGGAACAAGTTGTTAAATAGTTAACCATGAATGCAAATACACTATGAACTTTAAAGAAACTACTTCAACAACAGCAGTTAAGAATTTATGGGACATCAGCAAGGTGTGTAAACCAAAGTGTTTTGGAAATATTTTAGTTACAGCAAGAGTAACACTAAAATATTTCCATTTTTGCTGAGAACACATGGAGCACCTATCAGTTCTGGAAGTGATCCTGACAATTACACCACCAGCTGCACCAACCTTAATAAGTAATTACCAGATACATCTTAAGAGATTCTCAATGATTTTTAAGGTTTTGAAATTTGGAGTATTAGTAGAGTAAAAGCTAGAAAATTCCTTATTATTCCCTTGTCTTGATATAGAAGAACATTTTATGATACCTATCTCTTGTATCTGTATCTTTCAAAACCTCATTGAATAAATATGTTTTACAGGCTTATATATAAAATCTGTTTCAGAAAAAAAAATTCAGGAACTAAGACCTGAATTATTTTAAGTTGGGTTCCCCAGCCACTGAAATAGTAAAACAATGTCTGACTGTTGCACAAAATTATATAATTTATTTCAATATTCTTACAAGTTTCTAGTCATACAATCAACTTATTTTCCACATCAATCAGTTTATCTTAAGAATCAATTTATCTTATGAAACCTTATATACATATGAAATTATTGTAGATATCTTACATGGTAACTTATCAAGTATTCAGACAGATGCGTGTACTGGCTTTCATTGTACCTGTGACATTTCCTCCTATTTCACCGACAATGAAAGTCACCGTCATCAAAAACTGACTTACAAATAGAGTTGCTCAAAAGGTAGAAGACAAAAATAAAAAGTAAAAAACATTGGTTTGTTGTGGAATTACTGAAAATGCTCTTGGTTTTGCCCTAAATAATCAAACGACATATGAAATGAAAATCTGAAAGGTTTGAGTGTACAAATCAGTAGCTCCTGAGTTATACTGTACAAGCATTTTGGGCAATCAGTTGTAACACAGATGTACAGAAGCAACTTTTTTGAATACTCAAGTAAAAAAAAAAGCTACATTACAGCACATGCTATTGTTCTAACACATGCCTTATGTTGTTTTAATCATAAATTCCACCTAAATGCAGGAGGCTCATGCTGCCATTTCATGAAGCTGTATTACAAAAATAGTTAACACTGAATAGCTACAAAAGCATCTCCTATTTTTAAGTAAACTGTAGCAAATCCATCAGCAGAGCACAGCATCTCACTGGAGTGTTTTCACAACTTTCTTGTGTCATGGAGGATGCAACACTGGCAATTGCAGCACCATTTATGTTGGGGTGGTGGGTTTTTTTCATAGAATCAATCAAAATTTTACAAATGAGAAAAGTATGCTGCATATTCAGTTCTGCGTAGAGATTGCACTTTGCAATTACAGCTACAGAAGTCAAGTCTTTGGAAGTTATGGCTGTGCATTCCTTACATAGCCATATAGTCACACTGTGTATTACCATATAAACTTCTCTTTGTGAGGGGCAAAAGATGGAAAGTGCTCATTTAATCAACTGGAGAATAGAACTATATTTTTTCAGCATGATATCATGTGTTACACTAGCATTCACATGCTAATCTAAGAATTACATGACTTGAGTACTCTTCATAATTCAGTAATACTGAACAAATACCACTAGATCTTCTAAGTAATTTTGTATTTTGTAGGATTCTATTTAGCATAACTTCATTATATTAATTTTCACTGATCTACATTGTGAGTTCTCAGAAGTAACAGCTTGGAAGCAACCTGGGCACAGAGACACATTAACAACCAGTGAAAAACTAAATCGAGTTTCTCAACATGTGTAAGGATTGTGTAAGAGGCAAATCTATTCATTAAGGGTGACCTCAGCAGGGACTTTCTCTCCTTGTCCATTACACATTTTTAAACCTCTCCAGCAAATTAAGTCAGCACCTTACAAACAATCTGTGCACAGGCAAAGCAGATTTCTTCCCCTACTCATTTCGTCTCTCTGAGCAAGGTACGATGTTTTCATTCCACAGTTCCACAACTTCCATCCTTCTGTTCCTGACCCAAAGTTGTTACTTCAAAGTGCATTTGAAACAAGTTAGCAGCATTTTCAACGATGAGACACTGAGGCTCCAGTGCACAGATTAATCATGTTCGTTTCTGTATTCGATCACAGCTCTAGAACTGGAGTCCTGCTGAGCTCTCTCCAGTCAAAGATACCTTCAGCACTCTGACCTTCAGCTTTCTTGACTGGGTTTCTAATTTCTGCAGTTCTATCAGCTGCCTAAGGATGAGCATGAATTCACCCTGTAGGAGTACTAAGCCAAAGACACAAAGGAGATGAGAGCAGCAAATCCAGGTCTCAAAATTAGAACCCTACCTACAATAACACACTGCCTCATGAAATTCCTTGCATCTTTGTTTTTGAATACTTGACCATGGAACCTTAAAATACTCTTTCAGATTTAAGAAGAATACAAACACAAATAATCAAATCAAATTCATCAGCATTTGGAAAGTATTTATCCACTGTACAGATCTTTATTTTATGAACATAATGAGCAGCAGCTTTTGTGACCAGGGTAAAAGAGAAGAAATGGGCACCTAAAAACTCCAACTGACAGGAACCTGTATGGCATATGCTTCTCTAGCCTGGTACTTCTCAGTGCAACTTGTATTTCCTCCCTGAAAATTAAGGCATCCTTCTTAAAAAAAAACCCCAAAACTACCCCAAACAAATTTGACAAATAAAAGAGAATTACCACAACAGAGGGAGGCAGCAGTGCTTGAACCATATACATACACTGCTGCCAGGCCACCTGCAATTCAAGTCTGCATTAAATCTAAAACCCCCAAAAATCTAAATTGTTTGGAGAGGCTTTTTTGTGTGCTTCTTTTTGTTAGAGGTTCTTAAATAAACAATATCTTAAATATTCTTAAAATGAGATTGTCATTTCTTCCACTTATCTTCCTACTAGATGGGACAACTTCTCTCCTACAGGCACACTGGCTAGTACTTGTAATTTAAAATTTAAATTTCATTTTCAATTCTACATTAATGTTTACAAGCTGTCACCCAATAACTTATCACTTAATGTAAAACAAACTATACTCAAACCATCAGAAGAATCTGTCTAGAATTGATGTCTGAATTCTCTAAAATATTAACTTTCATGCAATGCATGAAATGGCATGTGGAACACAAATTATTCTGAAATAAGGAAATACATGCTAATGTGGGATTGGGGAAATAGTTTCTGAAGCAGATTTTTCACTTGTTAAGCTTTCACTCGTAAAACTCATACCCACTGATGAGGAAATAATATTATGGATAACTAAATATTCATCTTGAAGATCTGCTGACACTGGACATTAGGAAAACAAAATATATTGAAATGCAAATTGATTTACATATACAAACACAGTTTATAAATTTTTAAACAACACTGAAGTCTTTTGTGGAACAAAAACAACAAATCACTTGGGAGGAAAAAGTGCAAACAAAAAAGAATCTTTACTGAAGCCAAGCATGGAACAGAGAAAATAATAAACTCACACTGAATCTCTCCTTCAGAATATTAGGAATCATTTAACTAGAGACCAGCATCAAACTGAACTATCCCATATTTTCCATTTATCATCCACTCAGGTTCAGAAGCCTGAATTTGTTCACCTTGTCCAGGTTTTAGGCCAACCTGAGTGTCAGATTTCAGTGTTCTCAAACTACAGAGAGGTGCAGGATGAAACTTATTCAAGGCTTGATGAAATGGGACACTATATTCCCATTTTCTATCTCCTGTCAATTTCCTGTAATTTAGATCACCTTTGAAAAGAAGCAAGTTTGACTTCTGTAGTTCAGCATACAAGTCAGGAGCAACTCCACTCATACTGGAAAAGTCATGTGGTAAAGTCCAAAACATGTGGTCACAGAAAACCCAAACTCCCTTTTTCAAATTGCCCTCCCAGTTTATCCCACATCTAGACATCCACATATGATTAGCTGATCCCAGCTGTTTAACAGTCCAGTCAAAATCATGCTTTGTGGTATCTGATACGTACCATGGAATACTTTTTCCATGAAAATAGACTTCATCAGCTAGCTTTGACGATAACAAGAAATCAGCCAACACAAGATCACTTACAAGTTCAAATCCAGCATTATCCAGGATTATGTCAACTCTAACATTACTTCCTTCTGTTCTATTTTTTTTGGCATTTAGAAGTAGTGACCAAAGTTTTTCCATATCATTCACTAAGATGTAAGGTACCATGTTTTCCAGGGATTGCAAAGGACTAGATTTCTGAGAGCTGTCTTCCCCAGCTGAAAAAGAAAGGTCACACTTATTGCCCCACAATGACACCTAGAAGGAAAAAAAAACCAAAAACATTTGCTAAGTCTCACTGTAGCTACATTCTAAACTTCACATACACTAAAGAATTTGTCTCCCTGGTTTTGGTTTAGGTAATAAAGGTTCTAACTCCACATATTTTTCCAAGTTTTAATAGAACGCAACTTGTACAGGTATCTTAAGGTAGACAAGATTTTGTGGAAGAAACCAAACCATGTTCTGTATTTACACAGGCATCAGAAGTGACAAAGATGGAAGATTTAGATCAACATAAATACACTGATCACAAACCTCAAAATACAAATATTCTCCATACTGCAATTCCAAAAAATATCAGTGGTAACACAAAAAAAGGAATAAAAGCACGTTTATTTTTTTATTACGTGCAGCCAAGTAAGTATTTTAACTACTCACTAATGAGCCCTTTATAAAAATTCATCAAATACTTGGTGTGCACTGTTGCCAGCTAATGGACTTGTTTGTAATCCTATGATACTTTGGAGTTTCTACCCAAAGGCATTATATGCCAAGAATAATGCTGCTATAAAGCTCTTAAATCACTTCCTGCCCAGACTGACTTCTAAATTCTTCTCCAAAGAAGTCTAGAAGCATTTAAAGTGTAAATTAAAGTTATCTGTTTTAAAAAATTATAGGTAAATATCAAAAAGGAACTATTTCCAGAGTAGAAGCAATACAGTATGGCTATCAGGATTTCAACACATTTTTTCAAACAAAAGATCTATATTTTAATTTCCATAGTGATTCTTTATGACCTCAAGTTTTTGTTTGTTTCATAGAAGAGAGATTTTAAATTCTGGTGTTAAGCACTACCAGTTTACCTGCAATAGCTTAAAAAGTTCCTCCTGAAGTTGCTTTTCATCTAGATCCCTGATGTTCTTAAGAAGTTCCTGAAAGTAAGTGCATAAGGCAATAACAGCCTCTTGGGATTCAAAGAAATTTTGAGCCTTTCCTTCCTTGAATACGTCAAAGTTGTCAATAGGCGGGCTAAAAAGAGAAGGAGAAAAAATATGTTGATGTAATTCCCACACTTTTCATGACAGGACATGCAAATAAAGCTCAAAGGTCAGCTTTTTTAGACTGTACTACAGGCCCTAGTTAGATTTCCCACTTCTAATTTGTCATACTAGATTTTCACACATCTCAATAACAGCCTGATACTGTATCTTGCTGGAATAGGCCCTATGTAAGACATTTTAATATTTCTAGTAATATATTCTGAAAGGGAACAAGCGTTCAGTCACAATTATGGGAACTGCACATACAGTGAGCATTTTGAACTTCCATCCTCAGACAAGAGAATTAAAACTGTAACATAGAAGAGAACTGAGGTCAAGAACTGCGGGCCCAATTTTAAATCTGTGTGTGCTGAAGTGTACTTCCCATACCAAATTCTCTTACACTGATAGGAAGTTTTTCCTATGAAATTCTTTACTAGACCTTTCGAAAACTACCATGACAAAGGAGAATGTTGTAATGTACAAAAATTACAGACCAGTCTGAGAGATATTTGCACATAGACCTTTTCACAAATGATTGAACTTCCATCCAAGCATATGCTTAAGAACAACTAAAAAACGGAGATTAAGAAACTTACAGCTTACTAATGTAAAGTATCTGCTCAGCTTTTTAAGTGCAATCCAGCAGATCCATCTCATATTTGAAGCTTTTGGTACAAGAGTTCAAATTACGCCATATATCAGTAGAAACTGAGTCCCATTATTGTGTTCGCATCTCCACAATATTAAGGGTAAATTCAGTACTCGTGGAGCTTTCAAATTTTAGTGGCATCAAGAAGATCTTAAACTGTTCATTTGTACCCCATGACGTTGTACTGACACAGCTCCACAGTACCAGCACAACAAGTTTTCCTGCCCAGTTATTTTCAACCAGGATCAGCTCCTAAAGTTTGAAGCAATACATGGTCTGCAAGCACTGCTGTAAGTAAGAAGCTGGTGTAGAATGAACAGGGGCTGCTTAAGCTGGGTCTACTGCTTAAGAAACAGTCTCAAATGGTAACTTTCAGATTTCAAGCAGCAAAATAAGTTAGAATTCTGAACAGATTTGTGGCTCTCATAATCTGTTTTTAGCTTAAGAGAAAATTCTAGACTACCAAACCTTTTAGAAATGCTACATGACTTTCATATCTCAATTCACATTATCCTACAAGAAAGTCAACCTATACAGTCAAGCTTTAGAGTTTTCATGTAGACCAACTCACCAAAATTGAAGTTTAAAAAAATTGATAAGCTTCACACTCTGCTGCATGGAAGAAAAGGTATTAATTTTAAATCTGAGGTGCAAGATGAGGGAAAAGGAATATGGTAGAAGCTTAAGATTTTCCTTTATCTTACTCCTCAGCTGTCTTCCTTTTTCCCAAAATAAAAACGGGAAAGAGCAATGTTTTGCAAAGTAATATACCAAGCTAGTAAATACTTACTTCTGTGCTAATGCTGCATGAATTCTTCGATACATATAACACTCTACATACAACCAAGGAGACTGAAACCAACTTGGTTCTCCATTTCCATTTGGTAAATTTCGTTGGTAGTCCAGGTATTGGTTCCACAGCGCAGCATCAGGCAGCTCATCTTCCAAAGGGGTCACTGGTTTGTCTGTTTGCAGTTCATTCCGCAGTTTGGAGAGGAAAGATATAGCTCTCTTCTCTGCTTCGACACCCTTCTGAAATAAGTGGAGAACAAAAGTTCCTATTCTGAACATTTATTCCTGATAGATCAACTGTTCATGAAATGTGCAATGTTTTAATTGCCAAATGTGAGTGCCTGGCAAATCAGAGCTTGATTCAAAAAAATATATTTTCATGAATAAAGCTCATTTTAGTCCTAACACGTTAAAATTAATTGCATATGGAATTTCTTTTTTGATTGGACTTTTTGCTTATCAGAGGGGAAGAGAGTGTTGAAACACAGTCATGTTCAGAACGTGTTACAGTTTATCAAACATTGCATCAACATAAAAACCCAAGGAAGTGAAGCAGTTGCACAAGTGACAGATCAGAAAAAGGTTCAACAGAGAGATACAGAACTAATCAAAAACAGCTAGAAGAAAGAAATTTAAAAAAAAAAACAGAAAAAAGGATTGAGACAGACAAGTAATGACTGAATAAGACACCAGAAAAACAAGGCAGAGAAGAGGTCTCAAGGGCTAGGGGGAATAAACATCAGCAGGAAAAGAGACTTTACTCTTACCTCACCATGTTCTTCAAAAAATTCATTTTTATGTCGATGCAGAGTATCAATAACTCTTGTGAGAATCTGGGGTAATCTGTCTTTAATTGTAAAATATGCAAAGGATCTAAAAGGAAGAGGATCAAAATTTTATCATTGTCAGCAAATGATGAAATAGCTTCAATTTTTAAAAACATATACAAGGTCTTTGTGTTGGTTTGGCTTGGGGTAGAGTGAATTGCCTTCACAGTAGCTGGTATAGGACTGTTTTGGATTTGTGCCGGTGACAATGTTGATAAGACAAGGATGTTTTCCTTATTGCTGAGCAGGGCTTTATACAGACTTGAGGCCTTTTCTGCCTCTCACTCCACCCTACCAGTGAGCAGGCTGAGGGTGGACAAGGAGCTGGGAGAGGACACACCCAGGACAACTGACCCAAAGGCTATTCCAGACCATATGTTGTCCTGCTCAGCAATGGAACCCAGGAGGAAAAGTTGGCCAGGGAGCCACTGCCTGGGCATCAGTCAGTAGTGAGCAATTATTTTCATTTGCCTTGAGTTCTATTTCTCTTTGTTCTTTTCACTACAATTTATTCTCATTCCAATTATTAAACTGTTCTTATCTCAATCCACAAGTTTTCTCACATTTTTACCATTCCCGTTCACTTCTTCCCACCCCACTGAGCTGTGTGGTGTTTAGCTGGGGTTGCAATACAATAGTACTAGAAGTAGCTTTATGTGCCCTGAAAGCAGTGGACAGCAATAAAAACCAAACCAAACCAAAACAAACAAACAAAAAAATTTCAAACTGGTCAGGTTCTTGGGCCTACTTTTTAAGAAAATGATAAACAGCACTCTTAATCAAGGAAGAAAAATCTAAATGACTGGACCTGCCAAAACAGCAAAAAATTGCAGGTAATTCTAGGCTAAAACGCGGTATCTATTGCTCAGATACTCGGGTGCAAAGTCAGGGAAATGTAAAAATAAAAGCATAGCTATCTCTTCCAAGTTTATCATGTATCTCACATCAACAAGAAACGCGCTCTCCATTACATACTTGATTTACATTTCCTCCAAACGCTGTTTATGTACGAGCAAATCGAGACCTGCAGAGAGCACAAACCCGGTCTAGAGGATGATTTTTATTGGGAGATTTCTACTCGGTGTGTCGGAGCCCCCGAGCCGAGCAGCTGCACAGCGGGCACAGAACCGGAACCGACACTCCCTCCACAGCCCAGGCCGGCCCGTGACTGCGGCGGTGCCGTGCCCACAGCGCCGCCTATGGGCGCCACAGCCCCGTGCGCGACGCGACGCCGGCGCTGCTGTCCCCGCCCGCCCGCCCCGGCCGAGAGCCGCCCCTCGGCCGCGCCCAGCGCCCGAAAACCGCCTCTCCCCGGCGCCGGGGCGGCGGACGGTCTCTCGGCTCCCTCCCGTCCCCCGCCTCGCTGCCGGTGAGGAGCGCGCCAGGCCGTTACGGACCCCTTAAACCTGCCCGACAGAGACACCGGGAGCGCCTGTACCGCCGCCATCTTGCTCCGCCCCCCCGCGAGCCGGCGCACCGCCCTCCCCCTGCCCCCCCCCGGAAGCGAGGCCGAGCGGCAGCCGGACGTTACTGGCGCGCGGGCCGCG